>CAEFZX010029080.1:0-32641 GCA_903066825.1 Alfaro cultratus
TCTGTTTCTCAGTGAGATCGCGACTATATATATATATATATATATATATATATATATATATATATATATATATTTCTGTTTAGTGCCATTCCTATTCAAAGAAAATTTAATGGGATCAAGAAAAATTCATTTAACATTTAATGGCAGCGCCAGCTTTAGAAGAATAAGTCAAATGCTAAACAGTGCGATAAAAAAGAGCCGTCAGTTTCTGCATGTCTCAGGTTCCCTGTGAGTTGGTTCCAGACATGGGCGTAGGAACCGGGGGGCCGGGGGGGGGGCGTGTCCCCCAATATTGGAGACAGTCGCATTATTCGTCCCACTCAAATCTTCCTCTCGCGTGCTTTTATTTTGAAGGCACACCACAGCGCTTCCTCCTGTGTGCCTCTGGGCAAAGCACACTGAGTGAATGTAGATGAATGTGACTGTAGTTTAAAGCACCTTGCATGGTCAGTGTGAAAGTTCAGTCCATTATATAGACAGTTTGTACCTGATGAATTTCCAGGAGGATATTCAAGTCCAAATTTTTTAGAACCTTATAAACCAATAAGAACAAAAAATCTCTTCCTTTACACTGCAGTGACTCAAGAACTGCTGCTGTAAAGTGTTTTGAGATGATTTAACTCGGCCTTCCTTTTTAACATCATAGTAAATTAGCATTTTCACAATGTGGTGTGTATCTGTGGCTCCCCCTAGAGTCCGTTACTGTCTCCTTTGTTGAAAAATAGAAAGTAACAAATCGGTCCACAAGATCTGGTTCATCGCTAACCCAGCAGCTGCACAGTCGCTGGTGCGATTCCAGAGACAGAAGTTAGAGTTACAGTGAGGAAACCGTTCAGCATCAAGAACTACAGTATTTTCTGTCACTAATCCATGCAGGCGTGGAGGAATCCATCTGTGTTTTTCAGGCGTTTCTCACAGCGGGTGGTAGATTCATTGGCAATGAAATTACTGGACAAAGAGAACTTGATCCTAACGGTGCCGAATGAAGATAATAATTCATATTTTTTATTTTTCATGCAATGGATGTGCTCTGCTGAAAAGATGAACAATGAACATTTGAGTTAAGCAGAAAATGATTTGTTCTTTTCAGGTACCAACCGATCAATCGAGGTCGCTGTGGCGCTCTGTCGTTGTGAAGAGAGAGCTGAGCCAAAGGACAAAGCGCTCAATTTACCGTTATTGCCCTCATCTAATAAACACTTTATCAATTAAGAAACATTTATATTTACAGTAATTCCTCATTCTGACTAAACTTATTCAATGTAAACAAATCAGTGCAGATTGGTGAAAAAGTGAGATGAGCTATGAAATGTCTCATTGCAGTTTCTGGATGTTTTGCTGCATTGTGTCCGTTTCTGTCTGAATTTCTGCTTTCCGTGAGATATTTCACCTCCATTTCTCACCTGGGACTTCTCTGCATGCATTTCCCTAAAAGTAAAGTTAAGCATAGATTCAAGTCCACATAGGCGGCGATATCAAGACTGCCTGTTATCAGCAGCCATCATGTCTCCAGGGGCATTATAAATGTGGCGTTTATCTCTGAACGATCCACAAACCTCACGTTAATGTATTCTCATTTGACAGCAGGCAAAGTGATAAATCTCCCCTTGGACCGTTTTAGACGAGGTAACTACAACATGGAGAGGCAACATCCAGAAATGAATAATTCATCCGAGGACAAAAAAGGTGCTCCAATTACTGCACATTTGTAGCTCGGCTGTTCTCCGTGTTGTTTGCGGTTTAATGTGGGCTTGACGGGGGAGATGAATGCGAGATCAAAGTTGGCTTTCATGAGTCTCAGGCCCGCCGTCGTTTGGGGTTTTCACTTCAAATGCACCAATTCTACACGGTTTGTCACATTCTGCAATAAAACAAAAAAAGCACACATTTCTCTGACCGACTGCGGAGGATGCCTTCATATAAAATACTGTGGGAGTCAGAAGTATTAAAATAGGTAGAAGAAATACTAATGAGGTATTGTTGCCTTAAAGGGACAGAAACACTTTTTAGCCTTTGGTTTCTAAACAATAAAACTTCAGTTTACACCTTTTGATTATTCAAATATATTTACTGCATTTATACATGTTAAATGCACAATGACCTAAATGTCTAAAAATAGATAATTCTGTATTTACTGTCATTGGTTAGGGCGTGGTGCAGCTCTGGTCTTTGGTATTGAAAAGCGCTGAGGCAAACAGCAAAGCCTCCTATTGGCCAGTTTACCTGCAGCCTGGTTGCTACTAAATAAAAACATCATTTAATCTTTTACATTGTGATGCAGATACTTTTCTGACCAAGAACAGCTGGACGGTTCAAACTGGAGCTGCTGCACTCACAACAGTAACATTTCATTCCTGGATGATGAGTTCATTCTTCAGTCTAAAACAAGATGGTGACATAATAGAAAAGTAAAGTCACCGGTTCCGACCCAACAGAACACTGTGAATAGTACTGATCTCAATGTTGGAGTGAATCAAAAGCGAAGCAAACTTTAAGGACATGACAGGATCTTCTGTTCCACAAAACCTCCTTTATTTCCACATGTTTGGACCAACACAAAGTTATGTTTTTAAAGTATCAGGCTGATTTTCTGGTCCGTCTTGTGAGTCAGCATTGTTTTTAAAAAGGTTCCTGTGAAGTCACATTCCAGCACAAATAGGACCTGCTGAACCCAAAGGTTTTGCTCTCCAAAAACAATTTTCCTCCATAACTGATTTGTCTGGGTTGCTGTGGCAGGTGTGACCTATCGCACCTGCACTTTTTGGAACCAGCGAGATGCAGCAGCGCCAGCGGTGCCAGTGCTGCTTAAAGCTGTGAGCTTCTGTTTTATACTAGTGCAAAAGCTAAAAGGAAAGAGAGGGATTATTTTCTCAACCAGTAACCTCCTCCACCTCCCCTTTGTCTTTGTCACAACAGGCACATCTCCTCTAACAGGCAGATTTCTTACTCTAGCAGTGGTAACAGATGAGAACAATCTCCTGCTGTGCTGAAACTGACAGGGATTGTGAGAGCTGTGCAGGTTTTACTGAGCTAAATTGTTTTCTTTCCCATTATTTTTATTGTAGGAAATTCACTTCACTTTTGAATTTCATAATGCATCTGTGCCGTTCATGTCGTTACTGCTTTAAACATTTCTGTATGTTGAAAAACTGTGACAGTTTCCATCTGAAAGTCACTCCTTTTCCTAGCTAAATTCTCAGATTCTCAGGTTTTTCCTTATGATGAATATTTCAACAATGGTCGTAGTTTGATTATAGAAGATATAAAAAAACAATGACTGTATGGTTAAGGGATCGGATGCTGACATGCCTCGATGGACGAAACTTTTAGAACTCATTAAAGAATAGCATCTGATATTACAAATATTTTTACATAGTATAACATTTTCAATCTGGACTGGATGTGTTGAAAGGCTTTAACAAAAACATCACCTCCATCTAATAAAAATTGTTCTAAAAATAGTGACAAACACAAGAACATTTTCTACTTTGAAGACAAACAAACCACAGAGCAGAAAGTTTAGAGCTCCAGACAGCAGAGATTAATGTCCTGCACTGAATATTTTCTCCTGACAGCCAGGAGACAGATTGTGGCTGGAGGGGCCTGCAGGTCCTCTGCAGGACATCTGCAACAGCTGCTTTTATTAATGTCTTCGCTGCAAACTTTGTATAAGATATTAGAGCTTCACTTTTCACTCCTCACTGGGATTTTTCGTCTTCTTTTGATTGGCTGTTTACAGAGAAGAAAAATATATGTCACGGCGAACAGATCTGCAAACGCAGCTTTTGTTTTCAAATACATATCAGCACAGAAACAATGACTCGGGTTTCGCCTTTCCTATTCACCGACCCAAAACAACAAACAAAGAAAAGCCATGAATATTTATGCACCATCATTTCTTGACTTGATTGAGTTGGATCCCTGCCCAGTCATTTAGCTCCTGACTCATTTCCAGTCACTCAGTGAATGTGGAACAAAACGTGTCGTAAAAAAGCCGATGGGGAAGAAACAGGAAGTCACTGAAGTTTTCAAATAGTTTCACTGCTTTTTATTATTTTTAATAGAATTAAAGCTTCAGGAACCAATCGCAAGCTCAAGTCTCTCATATTTAGATTCATTACAGTTCCAATTGCAGAGTTTTACTTTTCTATTCTTGAAATTGGTTAAAAAAATTTCATTGCAGCTTAAACAACACAAATAAACATTTATTTATCTATTTATCTATTTATCTATTTATTTATTTATCTATTTATTGAATTATTTTTCCTGGTCATATTATGCAAACAGTTTTGTTTTTGTGGTTGATTTTCAGCCCTCAGTTCAGCTAAATAAAATGAATCTAGAGCCACAGACGTTACCTACTGAAGCTGCAAAAAATGATGTCTTATTAATCTAATTCTGAAATTGAAGTTAGAAAGTCCTTGTTAAACTCAACAAAGACTTTGCCTTTTTAACCAAAAGCGTAATAAAGAAACTTTACATCAAACTTGTGTCAGTTTGCTTGTTTGTTTTTGATTATTTGACTTGCTGCATCAGATCAGATCATGGGGAAGATTTGATTGTTGGCCAACTGAACTCCAAATACCGTTATGAATACTGATCACAGTGAAGTTTGAGAATCTCTTTATCTGTGTGTCTGTGACATTTAAAGAGCTGCAGGAGACAAAGACACTCAGCTGCTGAAAGCAGGTTTTAATCAAACTGAGCAACAGGACTGATGTGGACCTGCAACAGAGAAAAATAGTCAACTTCCTGCAGGGATTTCTTCAGCGATGTTTTGTTTAGACTCTTCTTGAGACGAATGAGTTCAGTTTGATCCATCGTCAGTAGAGATCAGATTAATGAGCCAAAGTTTTGATGACATTTAATCTGGTTTCACCTTTTGTCCATTTCAGGTTTGTGATTTTTCTGCTGCAGAAACATTCCTGTTGTCATGCAAACTTTTCTTATTGCTGCTATGCTCAGTTTTCTCTGCAATAAACTTTAAAGTCTCAGACTTTAAAGTCCTCCTTCTTAATGATGTTAAACCAAATTATGCAGAAATAGACGCAAGTGAAGCATTTCCTTCTGAAAGCTGTTGTTATTGTGGAACAGCGTTCATCTAGAGAAGGAGAAAGAAAGCCATGAATCCATTTTAAGTTAAATTAGAAACAAAAAATGTTGAAAACTTGTTTAAAAACTTGAAGTGCTGTAAATTGAAGCTTGTTGCCAAGGCAACAGCTTTGTTTCACGGTGTGTGAACAATCAAGTTTGTCAGACCTGAAAACACAACAGGAAAGATTTGACTTCGAGCTGCAGCAATAAGATGGCAATTTATTTTATTCTGACATCCACCGTGAATATAATCTTGGCTATATGGCACAGATCGGTGGATGAAAACGTGAAACTTTGTATTACAAGTGATTTTCGTCTATCATGATCCTCATTCTAAGATGGGATGTTGACTGTAATAAAATATGACAGATTATTAAGCACTGTAATTTGACACTGAAGGTTTTTCTGCCTATTAATTCAAGTGTTTTGTTAAGGTTGAACCTGAGCAGAGCTCTGCGTTCTGATTTCAGCGTCTCGGTTCTGGTTCCTCCAAGCTGCAGCTCTTCTCTGCGGCGCCGAGGCGAACAGAGTCTAAACAGCAGAATGTTTCAGCTTCATGCTGCTGCTAATGAGGCCCAGATTAGACTCGTTTGAAGTGCGGAAAATCTCCTGATAAAAAGGATGTTTAAATTGAGATCATATTACCATTTCTGGTTATTAATATTTATGAGCTCAACAATACTTTTAGCATTTAAAATCTGTTGGGTTTAATATTAAATAAACATGGAATGTTAAACATAAGTCAGTCTCCAGAGTTTAGCATTTTCATTAAAGGTGAATTTACGAAATACAGTATTACAAGTTTAGCTTTCTTAGCACAAGTTTCAGTACAACAAGTTGAAAACCACAGAGATTTTCAGTTACAAGGATACAAACAGCAAAGACATAAACTGATAATCAAACTAATTATCCATTCATGCTTCTCTAACAGAAACCAAACAACTGCCTTCATGGGAGACATAATGTTCCCAGGTTATATGAATTGTTTATTTACACTTTATTGGAGCTGCAGCTATCAAACGCATGGCGGCCATGTTAGGTAAGTCACTAAAACAATGCTGCTGACATGTTGCTTACTAATATAAAAAAAGATGACTTTAGCATATATAAAGAAACATTGTACGACCAGACCAGCATGAAGCTGGATGTCCAGAGTTGAGTGAAAACTCTTCAGATTTGGATTCTGATGATCAGAACTGTCATGGCTGACAAGACGACGCACATAACAATATCAACTTAAATCAAGTTTCGACTAAAGTTTACCAAAAGACAAGTGGAGAATTCAGTGGAAGGTTTGAAAAGGTAGATGGTAAAATAAATACAGAAAAACGTCAGGAAAATGTATTTCTATCTGCAAGACAGCAAATGCTCCAGAGAATTCCTGAAGATCCTGAAGCTGCGCAGAGGTGTTTCGACAACAAGGTAGATGTTCTGGAGTGGCCTAGTCAAAGCCCAGACCTGTTTACAGCTGATCCCCTCCAACCCGGCAGAGCTGGAACAGCTTCGCATCCAGCCTGACTGAGAGTTGTCCACAAAATGTGGTCGATTTTTGTTGAACACAACAAACATGGCTTCCAAGGTTGCTTTTAACGGATTTTAAAAGCAAAAAAACGGGTAAAATATCCAAGGGGTAAATGCTTTAATCACATTCATTTGAAGTTTTTCTTTCTCACAGAAAGGCTTTTCTTGCACTTCTATTCATGCTCAAATTTTGCCTGAATTTCATGCTGCTGCGGCGCCACTCAGTAAATGCTCCAAAGACTTTCCAACCTGCTCCTGTTGGACTCTCAGGGTTAAAGAAGCATCCATAAAGAAAAGCAAACAAGATTTAATGTTCAAGATAAAAAAAATACTTAGCATGCACTGTTGGCTCCCAGCAGACAGCTGCACAGGTCGTTTCAGCCTTCAAATGTTTTACTGCAGTCCATTCACACCTCCAGCTGTCACACTCCTCAGCAGGGCCAGCTTTTCCCCAGGGGGTAAGAAATGGTACAAGGGGAGTTGGTGGAGCGTATTTAGGGGGAGGGAGGTGTAATCCTTGCAGGGAGACGTGGATCTGTCGTGAAGGCTCCAGGAAACTGTTCCCACTCAGCAGGAATCCTGCTGCAGCGTGATGATGGTGGACAGAGAGCCTCAGCAGAGTTTGGAAAGTTTTATATAAAGTTTTATATGAAGTGACGTCTAGAAGGCTGAAAACGTGGAGAGAACAGAAACAGACACTGACTCAGTGGTGCTGATTTAACAAAGCAGTTTGTGGTGTGAAAATATTCCTGGATGTCTTTTACTGAAAATACAACCATCAGTCAAAGCTGTGAGATTCATCCATAAATATCAGACTCATTTCTGCGTTGGTGTCCATGTTGATCTATCTTCTGCTCCTGATGTCAGGATTCATTTCTATTTTTATTCCCTTTTATGGAATTTTTTACCTAATTTTGTTGCATCGTTTTTACCTTGAATTATTTGTTCCAGGACAGTTTGGTTTTACAGACTGGATCAGTTGACCTGTTGACCTCTGATGTGGTTTCATCCCTCGCCTACTGACTGTTGGGATCGTTTCTATAACAATCATCATTCTATCAACCTCCTATATGAGATCTGGTTTCAGAGGCACCAGATCCCAGAAACATTGTGGAAAATCTAAAGAGTCGTAAAGGTCGTTCCTCTCTGCCGTGTTCTCTGAGTTTACTGTTGTAAACTACATATTTGACCAAACACCCTGACGTTTCCTGCAGCAGGAGCTCAGCTCTGTGGGTTCTAGAGATCTTGAAAGGTGTGTGACAAAATGAAAGTCCCGTGTGTGGACAGTTGGACTCTGGGCCTTGAGCTGAACTGAACACAAAGTCCTCAACACAAAGTCTGATGAGCAAAGACAGATTAAGAAGTTGCCGACACCGCCGGCCCTCAAGGACTGACATTTGACACCTCAGTAAGAAATCCAATCTGAGATCATTGTTTCTTTGCCTCTACGTCTATATGACGGATAATGTGAAAATGCATTAGACCATTGTACTGTCATCATTACATTCCCCACCTGTTCTATCCACAATCCAAATTTGTCTTCATTTCCCAGATTGTTGTTTAGTCAAAGTGTGACTTCAGGCTGACGCTGTTCATACAGGAGCTGTTTCTTTCTAATTTCATCCTCCACAGTCCAACATGGACTCGCTCTGCTAACCGTTTGTCCATGTATTCAAACGCAGTTTCCTCTGTTTTCTGTTTAACTGTGAAAGATGGTGTGTGATAAATGCCTAAATCAGACCTGGAGATGTGATTAAAACCAGCTGTACAACACTTAACAGTCAAAGTACTTAACTTCTCCACCTTTAATTAGATTCAGGGAACAATTTGCAGTGTCTTGTCTTTAGGGCTATTAAAGACAACACACAGCTTGGCTATTAAATCTGTCTGATGAACAAATGGCTTCGCCTGAATCTGTCATCCCAGACTCCTGGACTCATCCCAGAGTCGGGATGGATGACATGCCAGAGTCAGCAATGTAACACGAAGGGACCAGTCCAAGGAACAACACTGACCTGGTGCTGCTAACTGGAGACGACGGAGTGGAAAGCAAACTGGGCCCGGGTTGTACCAGTAACACAGCCAGACCTGCTCTGGCAGCAAAACCTCACCATACTGGTGTTGTAGTCTGAAACCAAACCAGACTACCAGGTAGCTCACAACTGTCAGGTGGAAGGAAGAGGATGCATGTTTAAAAATCTGTCACGATTTAAAATCAGAACAGTGTGGGAGATATTCATATTCATCACGACGAACTTTGTAAAAGCACCTTCAAATGAAATTAGAGCAACAAGTCCTTCATGTCATGCTGGCCTGGCAGGTTTGCTTCAGACGGAGAGAAAGAAGGTGACGGATCCTCAGAATGACTCAGGCTTTGGGCCATTTCAAGACAAGCTGCTAAGAAGTCTTTACAAAATATTTATTTATGGATTTTCATCCAACAGACCAAAAGTTGCTTTGAAAAAATCGTACAACATTCTAAACAATATTCAGCTTTCTTTACTTTTACTTGCAGCTTCAAATGATAAAATTTGCTATCGGTTTCCCTTGGATACCGTCAGGGCTACAGCTGTAGAGCAGCGATTGATTTAATAATTTATTTATCAAACATGCAGCTCTATATGAATGTTTAACACTGAAGGGCTTTCCATTAGTCGTGCAGACTAAATATTAGTCTTAATATTGTAAATTTATGTGTATAATTATCCTGTTTTCAACAAATGTTTGACTTCTTGACATCAGAAGAGTTTCACTTGAAAATATGTGAAATTAATGGCATTCAGTTTAGTTTTTTGGCTGAAATTTAAAGTTACTCCTCCATGGCCAATTTTAATTTTTTTATTTCATCAGCGATACCAATACTTGTACCTATACAAAGGTAAAGAGGTAGTAGGGTCAACTGTTTGTGAATTCAATCATGTAGAAACAAAAAACATGGATGATGAAGGAAAGTTTACAAAGATGATCAAATTGAGAGACTAAAATTTTCCCTCTGGGAAAATACATTATTAACAGCAGAACATTTCGAATGGTTGATTTGTTAAAATCTTAACCTCAACAGAAAGTTCATGTTGTTTTTAACGTGTCTGTATGGCTCCTCTGCCCTGCATAACTTTATATATGAGGTCTGCAGATTGTTGGGTACCGAGTTCGTAACATATGGAAAAATGCAGAGTGTGAAATAATATTACCACATTAATGCCTCAAATGTCATCATGAAGAGAGCAGAAATATACAAATAAAGAGAGAAACAAACGACATGAGGATATTTAAAGATTTGTGTTTGTGCGTCAGTTTAATCTTTTGTGAGATATTTCTCCACTTCATCTGTTTTTAGATTTCAGCTAAATCAATAAAAAGATGATTTGATCAGTCACTACTTTGTTTAAGAACAAATGTTTTAGTTTGTCAGTGAATGTTGAAAAGTAGTTGACTTTTTAATCTGCCTTGTTTTGTTTAAACTTTTTAAATGTTGAAAGAGAATAAATATGGACTCTTTAGATATATATTTGTCATCTTTGTTGGATGACAACGATGACATCTTTGCTTAACAGGATTCCTGTGGTGGTTCTTGTTTTCTTTTTAAGCTTTTATGGCTTGGTGCAATGTGTTTTTTTATGATTTATTAGCTGATGGAAACCAGTCATCAAGGTGTTCATTGTTTCCTGCAGTAATGCAGCACTTATTTTCCCTGAGATTCCCTCAAACCAATCGGTTTCTCTGCTCCTTCAGCTCCCCGGTGAGTTGCTGTGAATGCGCTTTAGTGTACAAACAGTGTCATTTAACGCTGACTGGGAGAAGATTCACAAGGATCCAGAGAAGAGTTTTTGGGATTAACTGAATATGCGTCTTCTCATCCTGATTCATTGGACTCTGATGTGGCGATAATTGAAGGCGAGGACTAGATATTGTATTTTTAATTTGCTGAGCCTGGATACTGCTGACATCTGCTTATGCATGGAGGTTATTAGGAGTAATACTGGTCCCATTAGGAATTCACATGGCATGTTAATAGAGGTTGATGAAGTGACCAGGAATCTATAGTCATTTAGTGGAAGTGGTGAGGGCGTTGGGGGCAAAATATCCAGTAAGATCCTTCACTAATGGAGGTTTGTGTGCTTCTGTAACATCCAGCAGCTAATATCCCTAAGATATTCTGAAATCAGCTCGATGAGTGTTTTGTCTATTCCCACAAGTGCAATGAAAGTGATGTTGAAGGAGCCTGGAAGCCCCGGCGCTGCAGAGCGGTCTGCAGGTAACCGGGCTGACAGATGACTGCACCAACTGTTAGCTTCCTTCTCTGAGCTGCTGAAACTGCCCAGGATCTCAACGTGGAACAACCAGGACTCTGTGAACAAAGCTGCAGCTCATCCTCACCTTAATGAACAAATCACCTGGTGGAAAATCCCAGCCTGCGCTCTATCAATGAAATGAAAACGGGAACGCTGACCCAGCGGCGTCGCTCAAGCACGAACAGAAATGATCAATTCCAGTTTGTGTCTTTTCTTATCAGCGCAGTCTCTCAGATGAGTCAGAAACTAATTATTTTTTTGTACACTTTAAATTAGTTTTTAAAAGAGTGCCGCTGTAGCAATGAGGTGGAGCGAAAACATTAATATCCAACAGTTTTTAGTATTATTATTTGTGTTGCTTGTCTTCTAGTGACACATTGGCACATTGTGGTAATGTTGCCAGAAGAGATTAGAGTGGTTAACTGGTTAACTGGTTGGGTTATGCTAAACATGACTTCAATGAAAGCAGCTCCTGTTTGGCTGCATGGTGGCACAGTTAGCGCTGCTGCCTGGCAGTAAGGAGGTTCAGATCCCATCCAGGGTTTTTCTGCAAAGCAGTTGCATGTTCACCTCATGCATGTGTTCTCACCAGAACTTCCTCCCATAAAATGACCGTGAGAGGCTGACTGGCTCTCTGAATTAGCACAGCTTCAGTTATTACAGCTGGAAACTGGAGATCAGCCCTGAAATCTGGGCATAATGATGGACTCTGACCTGGACATTCAGAGACACATAAAGGCAGTTACAAGGTCAGCCTTCTATCACCTGAAGAACATTTCCAGGCTTGAAAGACTAATGTCCCAATAATATCATTAATATCTGTATTCATATGGATTACTGCAGCTGTCAATTCACAGGTCAGCCTAACAAATCAAAGGTCCAGCTGCTGCTGGAGTTCTGACTAAAACCATCAAGGTAGATCACATCACCCAGTTCTAAAGTCCTTCACTGAGAGAATAAACTTTACTTCTGTTAGTTTATAAAGCACTGAACAGTTTAGCACCAAAATATAATGTGTTGCTGTATCAACCTTCCAGACCTCTCAGCTTCTCCAGCATCAGAACCAAACATGGAGAAGCAACATTCAGTGTTGATCCTCCTCTAATGGAACCGAAACTACTTCAGTCATATAGTCAAAGTTCAGAAGATGGAAGCCAAAGAGCCAGCAGAGATCCTCCAGAGATCATTCACACTGAACGTCATGGTAATTTCACTGGTTACAGAATGTTAGTGAATGGGATTAAAACCAGTTCAATGTAGTTTCATGGATTGATTTTGGTTTTAGCAGCACTTTCATCTGCAAGACCTTTGTGGTAATTAATTCATCTGTCCTCAAAAGACACGTTTTGTTCCAAGTCGGAGAGAAAATGAAGTGTTGTCGACCTTTAAACTGACATTTAATCTTTGCCAGATTGCAGCCGTGGCGTTTGAGGGGCATTGGGCCTCGTTGTCTGGTGTCAGTTTGAGTCACCAAAAATAACCAACAGAGAATATTAAACTGGTGTTCAGTCACATGGGGAAAACAACTGTTGTTGCTTTGAGCCTGAACAGCCAGCTGCAGAATTTCCCAGCAGGTCTCCAGGTATTTCTGAGGAACAAAAGCTCCTCTTGATGAGATGTCATTTAGTTTCTGTTCACAGAGAAGTGGTCTGATGCTACCTGATGAGTTCTCTATAATTCAGTCACTGAAGTCTTCAAACGTTTATTAAACTTTCTAACGGAGCCAGAAATGAAGAAAAAAAATCTCTCCATTTGGCAACCAAATCGGAGATCTCAGCTTCAATGAGGCAAAAGGCGCCGAGAACAAGCAGCAATTTCCCACAGAGCGAAGGAATAGACCAGGTTGTCTTTTTATTTGCAACTCCAGATGCCTCATTAGAGCTGGATGTCTTTCATCATTATTCTTTCATGTAATTCTGTCGCACACGGCATCTGTACTCCTCTCTCGGTGTTTATTCATGCAAATCATTTTCATCAAAAAGCAAATCAACAACTTTGGAAGAAAAAATTTCAAAAGCATAAATCACCAAGTGAACAAGTTGCATGGGCCAGATCTGAATTTGGAACATAAAACTGAAGCTGTCTTTTCATCATTTAACGCCGTGTTCAGGTCTCTGCTTTCCACCCGACACATCTGCATATTTTAAAAAGGAAATGAGCGTTTTTTTCTTCAAGAGTTCGACATCGGTTTTACTTTGGTTTTTAAAGACAAAGGCACATTTTGTATTTATTTAAATAATTTCCATTTAGTGACATTAGTATCCTTTATTGAAATGGACTGAGAGAAGGAGACAGAAATGTTGGGAATAGAGATCTGGACGGCTCTGCTGCATCGCCATGGTTACATCTTCAATAACGTTTTAAATTCAATGGTGCCATAAAAATATTCAGATTTTTTTTACACTTTTGTTGTCTTCAAGATGTTGAAGACAGTGGAGAAAATCAATGTCAATGTTCACAGCTTCTTTTTCTGTTCCCAAAGATATTAGCAGCAATAATATCTCAGGGAGAAATCCCAGGCGGAGCTCTGAGGGGAGATGAGAATCGAGCAGAATCATGGCGGAAAAGGCGAAGGCCGACTAGTGGCTGAACGGTGGCAGCTCCTTGGTTTTTATCCTTGCTGCGTTTATTGGGAAGAGAAGATAATAAAGCTACTTCTCTCTTCCTGTTTCACTCTGCGTGTCCCCAAAGTGCCAGTTACTTTCTGAGAAGAGGATCTTCCATCACATTCATGTTTTCTACAACCACTGGCTGGAGAAACGTGGTGGTTAACGTAACGTCTCTCTCTGGCTCGGCATCAGATCATTTCATTATTATTCAGATCATCATTGATGCATGAGACATTGTTATTGATAATACTGTTTAGGACTTTTAGCTTCATCCTGTTCACCATTTAATTAAGGAAAGTAACATCTGAAAACCAATTTTTATGTTTCTTACAAAAAAGTGCTGTGAATATGACAAATAATTGCTAATGAATCCGATTAAATAATTACTAACAGAAGCTGGAGTGAGAGTAAAACACATGCAGCATTAAACTGTCCTGAAAGTACGAAACGAGTTGCAGTAGTTAGTGAAGGTCTGGTGAACAGATCTGGAGTCTGAACAGGTTTATATCCAAACGCTCGGCTGCCTCAGCTTTTATGTTCTGCTTGTTTTTAGCTCGAAAATCAAAGGTTACGAGAAACATTAGTAAAACTGAAGTCACATTTAGGGGTTATGTGTCTCACGGTTCGGCTGACTGGCATTAAGCTCTATGAGAAAGAAAACCTTGTGTCCTCTTCAAGATGCTGAAGGCACAATTGGAGCTGCGGTCAATAACTGAACCATTCTGGAGAAAGAAAGGATTTCAGATAAAAGTTCTGCATCTGGATCCAAACAGGCAGGTGGAAGGACCCCCGCAGCAGTGCAGCGAGCTGAAAGGTCTGAACAGAAAATGACTTCAGACAGTCTCCATATGGGGCGTTACACATGCTAAAATTGAAAATGAAAGCACAGATGCTGTCGCAATACATCTGGGGGATCAGAATTCAACAAAGAGTCTTGGAAGTGTCAGGATGTGGCAACGCGTCTGCCACCACTTTTTGCTGAGGAGAGACACCTTGTGACAGCTTCACTCGCTGCATCGTCATTTCTATGCCGACTGAATACATCGTATTTTAGATGTCACTCAAACATAAAGACATGGCTGTTATCCAGCTGGCTGCAGCCGCAGTGTGAAGTGTGTGATAATCAGGGTGAACAGTGTGATAATCTTCTTTATGAAGTACTTTATGATTAAAAACTTTAATAAGTTTCAATCCATTTAGGCCTCTTAAAAGCAATCAAACTCAGTAAATGCTTCAGAATCCCTCGCACTTATCTTTTAATGGGTTATTTTAATGGCTTGTGCTAATCCAAATATCTAAATTATTATCAAGAATCTGCTATCATGTTGATGTTAGACTCTGATACATCTGCCTTATCTGTCTCTGTAGCCACGCTCAACCCTTTAATTGGCCTCTGCCACCTTCAGTAACTTCACTCGAGTTCGCTCAGAGAGTTTTAAATGGACCAAATTATTTCACAATTTTGGTTTTTATAACATCTTAAGCTTACATTTAGTAATAGCATTTCAGTATCTGTGGTCAAGTGTTATTAGTTCACCCAGTTTGTCCAGCAAAAGTCAAGGTGTGCAACAGGGCGGCGCCTTCATCCTGTTTCTGGCCCCTAAAATGTTAAACATTTCACCCAAAGGTTTGGTCAGACTGAAGTTATTGTTGGTGCTGTTCACTGTAAACCACACAAACTCTTCTGGCTTCTGAATTAAAGACAAAGAGCTCTGAGGACAGATCAAGATAACGTCCGGCTCTCTAGCAGCTCAGATACTGGCTACATGATGCATATTTATGATTTCCAACTCTGAGCACACAATCATAAATAATAAAACCTTATTTTCACAGAGTGACTTTATGCATCAAGAGATCTTAACAGCTTAGTGAAGCTGGGCTTTGCATTTAGAGATTGCTCCGGCTGGATGTCTGAAAATGCTGCATCATGATCAGATCCTGAGGTCTTTTCTTTGGTTTTCATCTCTGCTTCTGTTTTGATCGTTTCTTTATTGTTTAGTTGTTTAGACGTTGCCATTTTAGTGTTTTCCAAAGTGTTAGTTTATTCGGGATTTGAACCTGATTCTTTAGATTAATCTTCCTTTCTGTTTATTGTTTAAGTTTGTTTCAGGATTGTCCTTTCATCCATGGTTTTCCTGTCTCCCATATTTTGCTTTTTTATCCCTTCCTCATCCTGTCATCCTGCTTCCTTGCCCAGCTGTTTTCCATCTCCTAATTTCCCTCAGCTGTCCTGTATTCTCTTCTGATTAGCTCCTTTGTTCCCCCGTCATTTTCCACTCCGTCCTTACTAGATATTTTAGTTTCATTGTTCTCCATTAGCTCAGTTAATCTTTATTTTTCCCCATATTTTTCCTCGGTGACCTCCAGCGTTACCTAACATGACACATAGTGGATCTATGATGTTTCCTTGAGGCTCAAACTTCAACTTTCACTGTACTGAACAACACAATTCAGTGCATCTTGTTTTCATTGCAAATCTGAAAAGTGTGGTGTGCATTAAACTCACAGCTGACTTCTAAAGGCAACTCATTGCACTGGCTTATATCTAGACCAGGGGTGGGCAACTCAAGGCCCCGAGGGCCGGTCTCCTGCTGCTCTTAGATGTGTCTGTACTTCAACACACCTGAGTCAAATAATGAGGTCATTAACAGGACTCTGGAGAACCTGACTGCACTTAGGAGGTGATTCCGCTGTGTTGGACCAGGGAGACGTCTAAGAGTTGCAGGACAGCGGCCCTCCAGGACCAGGACTGACCACCCCTGATCTAGACTCATGAGAGCAAAATCAAAGATGTTAACAGTTGGATTTCCTGGTGGATTATCTTGTAGTTGATTCTTTGGTTTGGTTCCAAACATCTCACATTCCCTCAGTTTGCAGGGTCAGCTCTACTTCACCAAGCCTTTGTTTTCAGGACAAAAATCACGTTAGGTTTGAATACAGAGAAGTGGGACATTGTGAGGAGGTGAAGACAGGAGTAAAATAGGATGCAGCCCAAACATTTTTGAAATCTAATCGTGTCATTTTAAGGTTGCAGAAACATGGACATTCACAGAGATCACTAAAAGGGTCACAGAGTTTGTCTGAATTTAATTTTATTTTGGGAAGATGAGGAATGGTAAAATGTATTTACTTCTTTCAGTATTGTTCACAGAGGTTGACTACACAGTTTCAAAGTCAGTGAGTGACAGAATTTCAATCAGTACATCTATCGTCTTTCCTGATTTAACTTTTCTGTTGTGAAAATCAAACGGAGTAGACTCTGGAACAGACGGTGGCATCCAGAGTTTACCTAGCTTTGCACATCAAGCTTTCCCCGCCGCCTTTTTACCAAGACTCCGTCCTCCAGCCGACGTGTGAGTCTATCAGTAACCTGCACTGAGTGTTGGAGTATGTGTCTGGGATTCTAAAAGACCTGCAATACATTGTTTCAAACTGCCAAGGTGAAAAGGAGAGACAAGGGCCTGAGATTAATTCGAGCCACAGTATAATGAGGCTGCTCTCCGAGTTCCCTGGTGAATAAAGACAAATGGCTTTTGTTTGTGCCAGCTTTGCCATTGTGCACTGATAACTTCTATAAATCCATTTCATGCTCAAGTTTCATCTGCCACCACAGGAAGAAACTGCAGGAGAAAAAAAACTTTAATTGAGGGAGGCTTTTATCAAGTGACAGAAAATGTTCATGCTGTCATTGAGGTAATCCCAAATGGATGGGAGGGAGAGGGGGCTGCTGGAGCTGAGATGACAGAGCTGTCCTCTCTGGAAACTCTTACTTCATCAGGAACAACAAACACATCACTTCTGATCACATCCTGCTGAACTGGGATCAGTTTGTCTCGAGAAGCCTGAAGACTGGGAAGTGTTCCTGTTAAGGTTATGAGATTAAAACGCCACCTGGAGAAACTCTGAAATATCCTTCTAGGCTGAGTTGGATGCATGCATGTTTTCAAGTGGTGTTTGCAGCAAAAACAGGATTTCTTTTTGTATCCATAGTAACATTTAATCCTACTTTAGTGTCCCAGATATTCCACTTGCTGGATAGAATTATTCATTCGATTCCACATTTTCAAATCTGGTTTGGTTTGAGTAACCTAAGGCGCAACCAATCAAGAGCTTCATCAATTGCATTTTATGTGCTTGAGATGAAACATCTTACATAACGCTTCATTTCTGGTTAAATAAGCTGTCAAGGTCATTTTCCAAAAGGTTCAGAGATGAGAGCTTTGCCTCAGAAAAACAAGGAAAATGATACAAAAAAAAATAAAATGAAAGGCCTTAAAAGTTCCTGCTGATAAAGTTTAGAGCAGAATTCAAGCTTAACATTTACAATGGCCAAAATATATGGCAGAAAAAGAGAATTAGGGATGTTTCCATCTACTGGCTTCCAGCAAATCAACCAAGCTGCATAAAACATGATTTAACGCTAAGAAAGGCGGCAACAACAAACAAGATGTCGACGTTGCAAACTACCATGGACCACACATCAGGAAAATGGAGAGTTTTTCCCCAAGATGGAGGTTTGGACATAGAAATGTGTCTGAGTTTCGTGCCTCTGGTAAGGCAGAGATCCACTAAAAGGCGGTAAAGTTTGATACGTCAGAAGGAAACGAATTTCCAGAAATGTGTTTCCTTCTGCCACTTATGTTTTCCGGAAAAGCCAAAAATAAATTTTTTATGTGTATTTCGAAATACACATAAAAAAGAAACCTTGATGGAGACACAGCTAATGACTGAAACCAAATTCCTGAGGAGGAAGTTCAAAACTCTCAAGTGACTGCAGGTGTAAGAACGACTGAGGCACTGAGGTTCAGTTTGAACAGTAAAGCACATACCAGATACCTCACCTCCTACATGTACAGCTCAATGGGTCAACAGTGTGTCTGGAAGAGGAAGACTCAACACAATACTGAAAAGAACAGCTGAAGCATGGTGGTGACTCAGTCATGCTGCTTTACTTCTTCTGGGATTGGAAATCTGCAGTATTTGTAGAGCTGGATGGAAGAAAATGCCGTCATTGAACCTTGAAACAAGCCAAAGCATTTCTCAAAGTCCAGGTTCTGGTCGGGACCTTGGAGGATACTGGAGGCGCCATCATGGCTGCCTGACTAGTATTCTGTAAAAACTCTGAAACCCAGAAATATGGGTTTCAGAGTGACCTGCAGGCCTTCAGCCATGAAGAGTGACCGTTCCCTGAACTTGGTGTCCGGCTCTACATCGTGGTCGCAGTAAGTCAAACAGCAGAAAGTTGAGCTCTTGCTTATCATAAAGGAGTAAATAATTTTGCTGTAGTTGAGTGATGCGTTTACTGCCAACAGCTTCTATTGTTTGGTTGAGTAATTTTAATTGAAGGTGTAGCTGCATGAAGCTGACAGATAGAGAGAATTAACAAAACCAGAAATCCAAAGTTGTTCAGTTGTTCACAGCAGAAACAGGAAAGCAGCAGAGGAGGGAATCCAAAGCACAACAAATTTCCAAACAGAAAACAAAGTGACGGCTTCAGACAGAGAACAAAGAAACCCAACGGTGCATCTATATTCAGGTTATGGTAATACAGCAGCTAATGAGCTGCAGATATGCAACCAAAACAAAGACAACTAAACTTTAGGTGTAGAGGAAACAAGACAACAGGAAATAAAAATCAAGGTTTTTCAGATTCTTTTCTGTTATTTTAGGTTTACTAGGCTTTTTTTAAATTAAATGCACTCTTGTTGATTTTATCTGCCATGAATAAAGTAGTTTCATTTTAATGCCATTAAGGTTGATTTTTCCTTCCAAAAATAGCCTTTTTTAGTTACTTTAGATGGTTTAAAAAATGATTCTGCTCTGATGATTTCTGCAGATGAGATGATGTCTGTCATTAAGGCCGTCCAGTCATTTTGATAAAACGCTGACGCATTCGGAGGCATCTGAGACGACTTCGCCTGACCTGAACAGAACCTTTTCACAAATGAAAATAGAACCAGCCAGACTATCAAACACTTCAATTATGTCTCTATTTTTAGCTTTGGTTCTGTGATGCAGAAAGATGATCCATTTTCTTAAAGCTGTCTGAATCTTTGACTCTGTGCATCGTGTTTTTATCTATAATTAGAGGATGTTGCTTTTCCAGGCTCTCCTTGTACTGGTTCTGTTCCACTCGGTCCACCGGGAAACGGGTTTCACCTCAACAATGTCGTCCTTTCAACACAGAACAGAGACCACACAAAAGGATCGAGCTGATGTACAAAAATACATTTATTTGAAACAATTTCAAAATGACAGTTTCCTTACCGTAGAAATATTAAAATAAGGATGGAATAGGACATTACTGATGATGCATGCATCATAGCTTTTTTTGAAGAACATTACAATGCTTTTGCCTCCTGGAAAAAAAAAACAAAAAAAAACACAATTGCAACAAATCTCTTAAGGTAACATTTGCCTCGTCTGGGGATCAGTTGTTCACAGCAGAAAGAGGCATTTAGGTTGTTAGATGGGGGAAACTTCCAGTGATAAAAGTCATGAGATATTTTCACTGGTGACATTCTTAATGTACAATTCTGTTCAAACTCAAAGTAAAGCTCAAGACCCTTAGAATAAATTGATTTCCATACCTTCACAGGCACTAGGAATGCTGCACATCCTGCTTCACAGCAGAATATAAAGAAAAAAATGATCCAGTTTGTTTTTTCTACCCAAAGTGAGACAAAAAATATGAAACGATTAAAAAAATAAGCTCTGACACGAAGTGAATACAATAAAGCTGGAAATAATCTTTGTTCAGTGTGTTCTGTATGCAGTAACAAGCATCAGTCCTCTGTTTGGTTAATGCATGTGTGACAGTCTATAAATCTCTGCTGCTGAGCACTGGCTTCTTTTCTAGATGTTTACTTGGAGAAGCAGTGCATGCTGGGATCTTTGGCTTAGCTGTCCAGCTTTCTCTCATTTCTCTCATTTCTTTCTCTCAGTCAGTGCAACGTGGAGGGAGCAGCTCTGACTTATTTCAAATTATATTAGCAGGATTCATTAACACATCAACTGCTCTGCTCTCCTAGCATTGTTAGCTAAGACCTGGCGGAGTTTAGCTAAGGCAAAAAGAAAGAACAGCCTCTTCAATCAGGAAATCAAAATGACTTGATCTGTTCTGCTTCTAAAATGATTTGATTCTTCTGACTCTTCCACTAAAAACAAAAACACAGCTGGAGGTTCACATGGCTCAGGTTTTTTAAGGGTGCCCTAAACGCACCTTAAAAAAACCAAAAAGAAAACTGGATATTAGGTTAAGTGGATCCCTGGTACCAGAGAGGGTTTGGTACCACAGCCGGCTGCGTACAAATACTTGAGAGCTCCTCTAAAAATGATTATAACTGCCTGTTCTAATAGTTCAAACACCAAACATACATTAATATGCAGCGGAAACGGTCTTGCACTAATGCAGAAGCTAACATCTACAGTCGTCCATTGGGGGCACTGCGGATCGGTCCAAAGGAAAACGGGTCGCGCTCCTGGATCGGCTGCTTTGCAAACCCCAGCTGCAGTCAAGCAGCATTACGCCAAAGTATTTCAGCTTCCTAAGTTGAATTTTCCATTAAATTATTTATATATTCTCTACAAACAAATCTGCCAAATGGCTTGTTTTACATAAACTCCTCTGGATTTGGGTTCCAGTGAAAAATCTGAACCCTGATGGGTGTAAATGTCCACTGAAAGATTTCACAAAATACAGAGCTTCTTAAGGTGCATTCAAGAAGAAACAATGTCTAATTCTGGTTTATTTGGGTCAATAATGTCACAAGTGGCACAATAATCAGAGCTAAAATGTTTTTTTGCAGGAAGAATTTGATTAAAAAAAAAAGTGAATGAAGAGGAAACAAACAGAAACACTGTTTAGTTACCTCCTGCTTTAAGTTATTTCTCTACTGCATTTTCACATAACGGCTTGTTTTAGGGAGGCTAGATTTCATTGTTTCACACAAAACAGCAACATAAACAGAACAACTGAGCACAATGGAGAGAATTTATTTATTAAATCCTGATTATATTCCATGAGCTCATTTACATAAAGCATTGCTAGTGTTGGATTATTAGATGCACTTTAATCTTTATATAGAAACTTTAATCTCAACATTTTGTCTTCATTGCTGATTTGCCATCCTCAGTTTTTCCTCTCATCCAGATTATAAAGTTTCATCAAAATACATTGTTATTGTCAATCTGTTACATGTTTGATAGTTTGGGTCATGACTTTCATCAACCATTATTTTTTTGAGTTAGAACGAAATATTTTCTGTACATTATGAAAATGTCACCATTTTTTCCAAAGTTGCTCTAAACTACTGTGAACTGCAGACCTAGTCACCGCAAATCAGGACAATCAGAGGCAAAATGTAACGCAATGATGCCAGTAGCTATTAATGTTTGGTTCAAAGACACTCACCTAGTTAAAATGTCTGGTTATCTCGGGTATATTTCTACTGAAAATATAAATATATTATACACGATCCTCCTCATGTCGATCCGTCTTGTTTTGTTTGCAGAGTAAATCTGTTAATGGCAGCTGAGCATTAGCAGATCGACCCGTTTCTACAGCAACCGAAGAGAATGAAAGCAGAACAGAACCTGGCCAGAACCGACTGGGCTTTGACGAATGTTTAGAAAAGAACTATTTACAACACTTGCTTATCTACAACACAGAAACCGTGTCCTCAGTAGGAACATGCACAAGTCAAGGACGTCAGCAAAGCAAAATGTTTCTCCGTAAGCGATGTCTGACGTTTTAAACACACCTTCAAAAACAGACCGCCGTCAGACCTTACGCCGTCGCCATGAGACAACGAGCATGTAGAAAGGATATTTACATGTAACAGAATAAAAGATAATACTATACATTTCAGTAATATTCCCTGTTTGATTTAAGACTGACAATATAGTCTACATTTAGGCAGAAATGATTTTCAAAGCAAACATCTCAGGAAACGTACAGAACTCATCCACAAAAGATAATTCCCTCAGCAAATGAATGGAGCGTTTACATCCACAGAAACCCAAAAGTCTCGTCGTCGCCGCAGAGATCCCATCGCTGCACTGGATGTTGCCCAACGAGACATCCATGCAAGTCTGTATAAATGAGGCCTTTTAGAAAAACTATTAACATCAGTTGTGTTTAGAATTACAAAACAGAAATAGAGAAGAACCCCGGACACTGTGACACTCGCTCTGTACACAAACTTCAGCTTTTACACGCTGGTACAGTTTGGAATCTCCCTTGTGCTCTCGCAGGCGTTTCCGACTCCTCCTGAGCAGAAAACACAGAATAAATCAGACAAAGAACCGACACCTTCAGTTCACTCAGTTCAGTATTGTGACTTTCATTTTCCAGAACAAAGGGCTAATTTGACATCAATGCCTCGTAATTAATTGCTAATCACGAGGTTCTCTGGGTGGAACAACATAGGAACACAAAATGCCCACTGACTACAATAATTATAGAAAAAGTTCTCAATTAATCACACACTTCAATATAAATGTTTCCAGTCTTTTGTTGATAACTGAAGAAAACAGAGAGTAGTGTTTATAACAGCTGGTTGTGAATCTTAAGGGTCATATTTTGACAACTGAACAGATTTGTTAAGGAACATAAAACAAAACTACATCAAGGAATTATTATGAAGAGCGTATAGATTTATGACTTCAGAAGCCCAGTAAAACTGTGGGTTATCTGCAAGGATGATGTTCCTTATCGGGTTATTTCAGTCGTGAGAAAAGACATTTAAATTTATCTGTATCTCGATGGAATGCAGACCATTTAATAAAATATTTTACGATTTGTCCTTTTGCTTTAAGGCATGCGAAATCTGAATATAATCTGCAAAGCAGTGAAAAGTAACAAAATGTCTTTTACAACCCCAAAAGAAATGCTAAAGTAAAGCAGATGCAGACAGACATTGACTTGGACTGGGCCACCTTCCTCCATTACCCTGTAGTCCAGTTCTGATACTGGTTCTTCTGTGAGAGGACGGGTCACTGACTGGTCTCCATAGCAACAAACTGGGATGAATTGTGTATTCTGACCTCTTCCCATCTGAACCAGTATGATCTTCTTCACCAGTTTGAGCCCCAGCAACTCATTTGTTGGACCAAACAACACGGCTCTTCGTTCTCTATACATATTCTTGACTCTGTTGGCCTTTCACTTCTCTTCCTGCCCTTTAATAGCCGCTGACCATCCAGACCAAGAAAACCTGACAAGAGCTGCATTTTGCTCTGATCCAGTCATCCAGCAAACTTCCTCAAATCCCCAAATTTCCCTGCTTTGAGCATCAACTGGGAAGTAAAATTTCCACGTGCTGCCTGACATCCCACCGGTTGTGGGATCACGTCCTTTAACAGTAAAGTCCATTTCTCTTTAAACCCTTTGCTGACTTGGAAAGTTTTTAGCGCACTTAGTTTCTCCTAAATGTTTTTTTATCTGATAAATTCCAAAACTCTCATTTACTTGGCTTTTTTGTAAACTTTCAGTTGAATAAAGTTCAACATCTGTGTTGTAGTTTTGTTTGTCGACTGTTAAGAATGAATCAAGTAGTTAAACGTTTTCTCTTTTTTCCCCCAAAAAACATTTAACTATATTTAACTATAATTTAACTATAATTGTCCTTGGAAGATGGATTAACTCTAGCACCTGTAAGTTAAATGACTTTTTAAAATAGTTTCCACTAAACTTCATGTTAGTATGATGCTTTAGCTTTAGTGGAGCTAATGTTTATGATTAGTGCTTTAGCTTTAGTGGAGCTAATGTTTATGATTAGTGCTTTAGCTTTAGTGGAGCTAATGTTTATGATTAGTGCTTTAGCTTTAGTGGAGCTAACGTTTATGATTAGTGCTTTAGCTTTAGTGGAGCTAACGTTTATGATTAGTGCTTTAGCTTTAGAACAACTAACTTGTTAGCTAGCAGCCCACCAATGTCTACTACCCACTAAAGATAAGATAACTAATGCTACTTATTTCAAGTTTCAGATCATAATCTCATATCTCATTGATGTGATACAATTTCTCTAAACATCAAATCATCCATAACCCAGTTTCAAGCAAGGGTTTACATTAAACTACATGCTTATTTTTAAGTCCTGTTCTATTTCTTTTTCTCTGAATGAATAAAACTGTTCAGAGGACATCGCTTCATGTCTGTGTTGACTGAGTTGAATCCTGCAGACTGACAGCTGGAAGCAGTTTCTCCAGACAAAACAGTGATTGCTCCCATCGTTTGACTTTGACTTACTCTTGACCCGGGCATCCAGTTCCTTCTCCATGAGCTCTTTGGATGCTGTGAACTCACTCAGAGTGATTTTCGGCGTGCTGTCGCCCTGACCGACCGAGCCAATCATCTCCTGCTCCTTCTCCTGGTTCACCTCAGCGTATATGTTGATCCAAGGTATTTTTCTACGGATTGGAAAGGGAAGACTCAATCAGTCGGCCACAGAGCCGTTTCTGTTGCATCAGAAGTGATTACTGTGACATCCAATCATCTGTTTATGCAGAAGCTCATTTCAAAGAGTGCAACTTTGTCTGCTAAAGCAAATATTTGCATTCCAAGGTTAAAAGCATCTTCAATGTAATTACATTTCTGTAACTTATTTATATGGAAATAACTGTAACATTGGAACTCTGCATAATTTACATCTAATATCTTTTTATTCGAACTCTATCCAATTTATTTCTAATTACTCTTCATTCCAGTTATTAATTGCTCTGGTTTGTCGACTGTATGATTCCCTAAAAAATGTATTTTCTCTGACTGACAGGAGAAATTACAAATCCATAATTAATGGCTGAGTATTCCAGGGTTTTCATATTCCCACTGAGTTTGCAAAATAATCACTTTGAGGAAGAAATAATTTATTCAGCAAATAAAAGCACAAACTCTGCATATCAAACCACTTAAGTTATTTTTTCTGCAATTTTATCACTGATTGCAGAGCACGCCTGATGAATTGTAGCCATTAAAAAGTAAAGACAGCGTTTGAAATTTTCAGATTCAAAGCATCAAATCTGACTTTTCATCAATAATGGGGAACATAGTAAGAGAGCTGGATGTGATCCTGCTGGGTCTGCAGCAGGTGGATGTGATCAGAAAGTCGTGAACCTTTTAAACTTGTAGATGAGGAAGACGGCGAGGCCCAGGAACACCACAGACAGGAGCATGAGCATCGCTGAGCTGCTGTGTCTGGGACTGGAGTCCACCAGCGGCGCTGTGGACACACACAGGGACGGAGCAGAGGAAGAGGAGTCATCTTCATCTCACCTCACGCTCATATTAGCCCGTACGCTACCTGACATCAGAAATCTAAGACCTACATTTGGTCACGACAACAAGACTAAAATAACAGCAGCAGAAAATAATAATGATAATGATAATAATAATAAGGGTTTTAAAGAAAAGATCCAAACAAAGAAGAAAATAATAAAAATGCAAACCTGCTCCAGAGATATGTGTGTTCTGTAATAGTTATATTGGGATTCTCATTTCAGTAATAGTAGAATAAGTTTCATGTTAGCACCTTTAAGCACTTTCTGCACAGTTCAGGATAAGTTTAAAGGATTTGGGAACATTTCTGTATTTATCTTGAGGATCTTGAAATGTGTGGATTACAGAAAATACAGAGTGAAGTCAAAGTGCAAACAATTATTTCGCTTGGTGTTCACAAGCATCAAGGCCAACCAGACTTCAGTTCCACCAGGCTGAGATGGAGGTTTAAAGGTGGACCAGAGTTCGGTGTTTTGGTCAGCTTCAGAATTCGATTAAGCATTCACACCGCCTCAAACGAACCGGACTTTCTACACAAACGGACTGGAGTTTGATTAAAGCAGACTAAACATTGTTGGTGGGGATGCACCCTAAGACATATTGCTCTGCCTATGCTTTGAATTTAATGACTTTTTGCATTGTGATGCCCTCATGATGATTTATCAGAGGGATTTTTGGGCTTATCGAAACGGTAATAAAGTTTCCATTACAATTTATATGGAAAATGACTTTTTGGTATAAACAACAACTAAGTGGAACAGAATACAGTGTCCAGTAAGTAAGTAAGGTGGTGGTGGTGCTTTATAGAAAAACCTAAGCACAGAAGCAGTTCTTCTTCTCTGTTTACTGCTCTTTAAATGATGTAACTTAATTGGATGAAAGGTTTTCCTTAAAAACATTCTCTCTTTGCATGTGTCCTCAGCTAATTTGCATGGCAATAAGCCATTAAGTCGCTAGGATTTATTTTAATATCTGGAACATCTGAAGGTGTAGCAGCATGAAATTGTTTCTGAGCAGGTGACAACAGCAGGAAATTCACACTTTTCAGCTGGATTTGAAATGCTTTCTTGCACAGTTATTTTATACAGGAACCCATTTGCACTTTAGAATATTAATATCACTGTGCATGGTTTATCTCACAAGGCACCCTCATTAAATTCCTCTCATTGTTTCTATGTCTGCAGGAATGTTTGTCTCCTCTGTCATTCACGGGGAACTAACGCCATTTCCACGGCTCCCAGAGTTCTCCTGAGACCCACGACTCGGAGATGGAAGTGCGCGTGGTGGCGACCTTTGTCGCGCCGCTTGAAGGCTTTTCAGACCTTTTCTTGGGAGGTGAAATAAAAAGAAGGATCCAGCTGGGTACAGCACCAATGTCATTAGAGTTGCAGCACACTGCAGGAGTATCTGGCTGCTAAAGCTGTGCACTTTGAGCTACAGCGTCAGAAATAGTGAGGCTAATAAAACCAGCCAGGCAAAGAATACAATGTATGTTTGTGTAGTAGAAAGGGACAGGAGACTCAGAGAACCACCAGGCTTTAGCTCAATAAAAAGTAGAGCTTTCTAGTCCAGCCGTGCCGTTTAAAGTCTCTGTCTCCATGAATCAGACAGACTGCACTAAAGGGCCAAAACTGTCAGCCAGCTTTCTCCTTTCAAAGCAGTTAACAACTTCTCAATCCCTAATTCCATCTCTGCCCTCAAATTGTACACTGTTTCTTCTCAAGGACTAAATAATCAACATAATTACACTCAGTGTAACACTCATTTTGTGGTTGGATGGCTGTATAAGAAATGGAACAGATGTTCAGCTTTTGATGGGAGGCATAAAAGATCCCTCGTCTCAAGGAGCGCCACTTAAAATCCCGCCCCTCCCACACTCCCCTGTGTTCCCGCGCCTCTCCGATGGAAGCCAACTGAAAGGAATTTTAATTGGCAGACCAAAGAAAAATTTCTTGTTGTCAAAACACGGTTATTACCATTCGGTTTTCTCCACACTCCCACAACAGAAATTGCTAAAATGAATTAACGCCTGTCAGAGGATAACATTAATGCTGACAACTTAATGACAGGATAGGAAGCAGGGAGAGGAAACCTTCCTTACCCAGCGTTAACTGTGTGTTGTAGACGATGACTCTGACGCCAGGCTTCAGCTCAAACTCCACGAGGTTTTGGTTCAGTGCGCTTACGATGATGCTGGACGCCTGTTGGGTAGCAAAGGGAAGACATTTACACGCTGAAGCCTAAATCTGATTGGTTTCCATTCATTTCTGAAAGGCTAGATTATGCCAACCTTCTCTAGCTCTTCCTCACTCTTCTTCTTCCCCTCAGATTGGTTCTTGTTGGGTAACAGAAAGAGTTCTGCAGCTGTTGGCACTCCTGGAAAAACGGCGACCAAGAGCTGATCCTCTGGGAAGTCCGACACCTGGTGGATGTAGAAGTATTTTATTACATGGCCTACTCAAATAATCCAGCTCATTACAAGAAAGTGAAACGGTCGGCAGATAAACGAATCCATAACAGACAACAACGTGTCAACCAGGCAAACACTGATAAGGAAAACGGTCGACGTCCTGGAGGAGTTCAGCAGAGAGAGTAAGAGCATTTCCACACATAGAAAGAGGATTGGGACAGAACAGATTAATCAGGGAGACTAGCATGAAGGTTGGACTCTGGAGCGATGAAAGAAGGTCATGTGACCTGATGAGTTCAGCTTTATTCTCTTCCATGAAATGTTTCATAATCTTGAATAAAGCAGAAGGATTCATTGTGAGAAAACCTATAAACTTGGTTTAGTTTGTTTCTATTTTCTGATCATTTTAATGTCATATCAGAGACTTAAACTTTTTACCTTCATCTGTACATTTATTTGCTGAAGACTGTAAAATACACACATCCCTTTGGGTTCAAGTGGTCACCTCAACATCAGATGTTTTGTTAAAACATCACAATATTTTTATCAAATATATTTCTAATGATGCACTACAGACGGTGAATCACAAAGTACAAAGTGTATTTCAGGAAATACACTCATTTTTTTCATAACCCATAACTTAATTCATGTACAACTAAGTTTTCTTTCACAGAATTTAGGGACTATGTGTGTTATTATCATCTGGTAAGAATTAATGTCATTGGCATCTTTAACAAATACATCTACTTCATGAATATATTATGTACAATACTTATTTTACCTGCTGTATACTAGCATCACTCCCCTCCAAAAAAGGGCCCACATGAGGTTGTAACTATACTAAAAAATGATTCTGTTTTGTTTAGGACATGTTGCTGAGTTTTGTACTCACTGGAAAACCTTTTCTGGTTTCTGGTTATTTTCTGACTATTGACAAACACAAAGAGATTCTAACTTTAATGTGAAGAACAATTTAGTAGTTTATTTACTGATAGATAATAACAGACATAAAACCAGTTAAACAATTCAAATACATTATAATACAGAATTTCTTCTCTTTTAGGAAGATGAGACTGGAAAACATCCCTGAAGTGTGACTGAAATGTTTCAAAGCATTTCAAACAAGCTCATGTTTCATAAGAAGAATGTGAACTATTTTCATCTTTCAGTCCAATAAACTAAATTTAACTGGGTGTTTTTATACAGAAACATAGAAAACAGATCACATTCAAGTCTGATGATGTCTAATTAATTTCAGTCACACCAGTCATATTCACTTTCAGTCCAACAGAAGTATCCAATTTGACTCGCTATAATAAGAATCAAACTGTAAGATTCAAATTGAAAATGAGGATTGTTTATCCCAAAATAAAAGAGCAAAAAGCAGAAGAGCTGTGATGATAGATGCGACTCAAGAGACGAGAATATCCACGGTGTTGTCCACGGCAACAAGACAGGCAGAGATTTGAGTAACGTTTTGGGAAAACTACTTTACAAATACGGAAACCATAAATTGTTTTAAAGAATAAAAAGGGTGAAATATTTCAATATGTGATCTGATTTAGATCTGGAAACAGATGATAATAAAAACATTAATTTCAATAACGTTTCTTTAAATTGCGTGGCAGTGTTTTATGTATTCAACAGAATGAAGATGTTAGAGGATTCTGTCTGGTTTACATAACGGCTCCATGAAGCTCTAAACATTAATATTGAGTTATTCTGGAGGTCTGGACTTATTGGCTGAAGATGGTTGGTGATCTCTGTGCTCTACGTGCCTCAGCCTCAGCTGGTCTCCAGGATCTCAGTAGGCCTCACTCTGTTCTAGTAGCACCAACAGTTGACAGCAGGAAAACTAGCAGAAAAACTGGACTTTCTGCACAGGCGTCCGATCAGGGCACCTGCTCGGATTAGCCGAGTTTCTGACACAGGCCCGTTCTTTAAAGGCAGTCTTCACGCCTACTGGCTGGATTTTCTTTTTAGACATGTGGCCATGGTAGTGACCTGAATTCAATGGTCACACATCACCATTGGCAGCATAATGCTTTTCATTGATGGTACTGGTTGATTTACCTCCTTAAAATGTGGTGAAACTAGATTATTCAGAGGAAAAAGTGACAAAGTTTTGATCTACCTTTATGGATTGAAACTCTGATCATAACTTAAACATACTGATCAGCATCCAGCCCCAAAGTTTGATTTTGTTAATCATTCCTATGTCTAAATATCGCACAACCATTATGAGATGTCCGTATAGGCCGCTGGTCTTAAACTGGTGCAGAAAGATTGTTTTCTGGTTTTACAAACTCCACAAAGAGCCAGTTGTGCTTGCATTGCTTTTTACATTTTCTCTCTCTTGCACTGCGTGTTTTTTTCTAAATAACAGCAAAGCTTAGCAAACTAAATCTTTCTACAGATACTCCAGGAACCTTGAATGGTTTATTATATTTCTGTAATGGACGATGGACGTCATCGATTCAGATGCATCTTCAGCAGTGAGAATCTGAGCTGCAATACATTCAAGTTTTTTTTTCTTTTCAGTATGTTTATCAACAAGAAAGAGAAATATTGATTATGTTTCCAATAGAAACAGCCTTTGACTCCATCCTACACATATGGGTTTATAGAACATTGAAGACAATTCTTGGTAATAATTCAAGGAGTTTTAATTAGTAACTATGCATATGGTGCAAACTTGACACTTAAGTTTGCACAATGTTTTAGATTTTTAAAAATATTTTTTATATTTCATATGATGAAATAGTACCTTTAGGTTTGAATTACATGTTTTAGTTTCCATTGATCCATCTATTTCAGACTAACATGGGATATTACAGCTCTGGACTGAGGCGAAAGGTTAAGAATCAAGAGTAAATGTTTTCTGTGTTGGTTTCCAGAGCAGCATTTCATGAAGCCCTTAGCATTTAACAAGTTTACAGAGTCAATGGGAGAGACAACCTGTGTGGCAATCATTCTTCATTTTACAGCCTGCCATGTTTTTATGTCGTTTCTGTGGCCGGGGCGACAATAGTGCCCATACAGCCAAAGTACATCAATTACCAGGCCCAGAAATCACTATTGGAGCACCAAAGTATTGGACAAATGGTAGCCACAGGCACGTCTCGCAATGGGAAAAGGAGTAGTGAAGGGAGTGATAAAGTGAATCAATGACAAAAGAGGCAACGGCCCCTGAAAAAAAATCAATGCCCTTGAACCATGTTTACACTCGGTGCAATCAGTCATTAGTTTAAACATATGGTGGGTTCATCTGGAGTGCTCCCTGTTTTGATGCGCTGCAAATTTAGTGCTGGATACAAAGATTGGAGGAGAAAAAGAAGAGACGGTTCCACATGGAGGACAAGGTTACTTACTGAAGTAAAAACACAACAGACTCTCAAAGTTGAATATTTTGAAGCTTTATATAAGGAAACATTTATAAATTGGGATATTAAATAGAAGTTGTTTTTTAAAACGTGATACTGATAAATGATAAATAAATCTGAAGACGTCAGTAATGTAGTTGAACTTTTCCATTGTTCAAAGTTCCTTAGAGCTCCTAGATCATCTCCAACTGTTCACTGTTCATTTTCTTTGAAAGCCGCAAGCATTTGCAAATAAGCCACAAACCCAAATGTCTTTGTTTCATTTGGGTTTGTTGCATGATGATGCTGCAGAATCATAAACATGGGTTAGGGTTGACGCCAGTATAATCCACCTCTCTCCCAGTCAAAGCTACCAGCTGAACGTTAATCATGACAAACTCTCTTCTGCTCTTTCATCGTGTAGGTTTACAAAACTGGTTCAGAGCTTCGTAAAGCTGCTAAAGCATCTACTTCTGCCATTAACCTTGTCCTTTTCCTGAAGATTGATCCTGGGCCAGTACTTTGGTTTCTGTTTCGTGTCTCTGCTCCGTCGTTTCAGTCAGACGGCCGCTCATGCTGAGCCAGGTTCTGGTTCTGCTGGAGGTTTCTTCTTGTTAAGGGACAGTCTTTTCTCTCTTCTCTATGTACATGCACCTAGTTTTAATAAAGCCAACATGTCTGCATTAGAAATATCTTTTTATGCGTCTGATGTCCACTTTTTCTGAGAAACCAAATTCTGGAATTTCATTAACATTAAGCCATACAACATTTAAAAAATAGTTTATAATATGTCGCTGTGTGTAAAAGTTTAATGTTTGAGTTGAATTACTGAAATAAATGAACTTTTCAATGTGTGGAAGAAAATTGTGTTTCATTGAGTTTAATTAAGGTTTAATCTTCATATAATCCTGTTTTACCTTTCAATATTAGAAGAGTTTTAAATATATATATAGGGTGTGCTTATTAGATCCAGAGAGTCAATAAAATGTATTCATAAGTATTTGTTTCATACTTGCACAGGTCACAGTTTAGGTTTGAACAAATGTCAGAACCAAATAGAAACAAGCAGCATTCAG
>CAEFZX010029081.1:0-65574 GCA_903066825.1 Alfaro cultratus
TTGAAACATGATGGAACTTGACTAAATGTCATGTTTTTATTGTTGTTTTTATTGTTTTTACTGTTGATTCTATGTTGGACTATGTTTCTGTTTTTTGATATGATGTAAAGCACTTTGAAATGCCTTGCTGCTGAAATGTGCTATACAAATAAAACTTGATTGATTGATTGATTGATTGATTGTCGTTTTGAGACGATTTTCAATAAAATGTAACAATAATGCAAATAATAATAATAATGGAAGTATTGAGGACTATCACAATAAATTTTACTATATAAATTGTCCCAAAAATTACTACAATAAACGATATAATTATTATTGCTTTGAGACAATTTTCAACTAACACAATGACATTGCTATTATAGTGCAAGTACATCTAGGCCTGTCGCAATAAATTGCCCTGTAGTTTTTACGATTAACGATAATATTATTGCTTTGAGGCCATTTTCCAGTAATGTACTGATAACAATAAGGTTTTCCCTCTCAAACACTAATGAACTTTAATTTTGCACAGAACAGTTCATACTGGAACTGGAAGAAATTCTAAAACAATAAAATAAATAGAAACCACACACAATCAAAATCATAAATAAAATGGATTGTGAAGTTTTGCAAACAAAATTGGCATTAAAAATATGAATAATCAGAATGGAGAGTAATGTGCTTTTTTAATGCATCATGCAATAAATTGATTAGTTACAACAGGCTTATTTCTACTATGTTGCAGTTTCAGAAACTGTTGCTGTGACTTTAGCAGATTGTGGGTGATTCTGGGGCTCACAGATACTTTTCTGATCTAAAGACAGAACCATTTGATAAACGGGTCGGTTTTTAAAGAGGGGAACTTCCACACCGGAGCCGGCCTTTTGCAAACACAAAATACCCCCCGGGTCACAGAGGCAGATGGATGGCGGGCAGCTCTCCGTCACTTTTATCGCTAAATTATTTGTCCCTGAATTAATAAATCCAGACTCATGAATGGCACCACAAGCCGCTGCCACCTTTATGTAACCTTGATTTAATTGGAACCTTTTATGACTCAACTTCTGCTGAACACATGACATTAAGTGAACTTGATTTATACCACACAACTATGCATTGACCTCTGATTTGCTCTCCAAAAGTCGTTCATCCTATGATGGAGCATGAGGGACAGAAAAGGGGAGAGGCAAAATGTCTCTCCCATTCAAATTAAATAGAATTTATTCACAGGTTTATGGTTTCTCTATGCAAACCAGCAGTCTATTGTAAGTCCTACAGAGACAGAGTCGTTATGAAGCAGGGAGATAGCCCCAAATTGAAACCAACTTCTCTCCCAGCATGTTTTTTTATCCACATATTTTCTGTCAGGCTGGGTGCAAGTGGAAAAAAACAACAACTGCTTAAAGTTATCCATGCAGTCGCAAATTCTTAAATAATCAAAAAGCCAGCCCACATCCTTATCCACATGAGCATTACCCAGGTAACATTGCTGCATCTGCAGAGCAATAATCAACCTGGAGGCGGAATAATATATTATTTTAGAGTAAGCAAAATATACGTCTAGCTGCACCATGAAAGCAGGTTGGGATGGGAGCAGAAAAACAAAACCAAACAACAGAAAAGGGAAGTGAGATGTAAGAATGACGAAAATTATGATCACCTCGTTGTATTTCATGGTGGCAATGATACTGAAAAAATACAAAGATCTGTTAGTTAAATGTCTGTCTGACAAAACTTTTCATATCAAGTGGGAACTGACTCTGGGAAAAGTTTGTAAATAAAATTAAAAAAAACATTTTCATGTTTTAAAGCCATAAAACAGTAAATAAGTGGGTTTAAAATGCTCTAACAAGATGACATTGAATAGATGTGTTACTGTTGTTAGGGATGCACCGGTTCACTTTTTTCACTTCTAATACCAATAGTTTGGTCTAATATGTAAAAACACCACAACTTCCATTTGTTCAGTCAGTGCAATTATGAGTAGATTGTTTCATTAATTGGATTAATCGTGATTAATCATTTGAGCCATAAACACTTCTGTGGGAAAGGGCAAATATTGCTCAATATGAGAGTAGATCTGGGTTATATGGCCTTTTTTGAGTCTGTGTTAGCAATTGATTACTAAATTAGTCAATGATTATTTCAATACTCGATTAATTACGATTAATCTGATTAATTGTTTCAGCCATAAACACTTTTGTGGGACAAGGTCAATATTGCTCAATCTAAGGGACTAAATCTGGTCAAGAATGGCCAACTAAACTTTAAAAATTGCCTTTTTTCAGTCTGTATGCTCCAGTTAATGATTAATTGATCAATGAATTAGTTAATGATTATTTCAATAATCAATTAATCACAATTAATCATTTCAGTCCTCAACACCTTTGTGGTTAAGGGCAAATGATTGGTCAATTTGAGAGAGTAGATCTGGACTAGAGTGGCCAATTAAACTTGTTGGATGGCTGTTTTTGAGTCTGTGTCCTCCAGAGAATGATTAATTGATTGCTAACTTAGTCAGTGATTATTTCAATAATCGACTAATCACGACTAATCCGATAAATCATTTCAGATCCTAAACACTTCTGTGGAGAAGGGAAAATATTTCTCAATTTGAGAGAGTAGATCTGGATTAGAGTGGTGTAAACAGGAAGGGAGGAGATGATGTCAGGTGTTTTATAGAGGAAATAATTGCCATCTGTTGCAGTTATGTCTGATGGGAGAGCTGCATGAAAAAAAGAATTCCTTCACAAGCCTGTAAATGTCAGCGATGCACTTGAGTCTGAAGAAGAGAAGGTCTGGCAGCGAAACGTCTAACGACGCAGCGCAGGCTCCTTCATGACCCGAGACAGACGCAGTCTGGATTATTTACCTAACAGGCTTGTTCAGGTTCAGATTTACAAATCCACGTGATAGAGCAGCTCAAGGAAGAAAAGCGTTAGTGTGGATGTGACTAAAAGGCATTACACAGGTGGAGAGAGACTACACTGAAAAAAATCTGGAGTGACATTTACTCAGAAAAACCTAGGCAGGTTTTTACACTTAGACTTTTTGAAGTGAGTATCACAAATATTTTAATTTTGCTTAGTAATAAGACGTGTTTTTAAAAAACACTCTTAGGTGAATTTTAGTTGCACATTTGTACAAAATAGATTCTTGTTTTGGGTCATAAAGAGGAGTACATTTCTGCCAAAAATCTCAGAAAATTTTAGATTAATCTCAGACATCTAGAAAAAAAAACCCTCAAACTTTAAGATTAATCTCAGAAATTTTCTAGAAAACTTGGAAATTTCTGAGTTTCAAAAGTTAGATTTTCAACTTCTGAAACTGACATTTTCAAGTTTTTTGAGAACATTTCTGAGATTAATCTGAGATGGTTTAAAACAGATTTCTGTGACAAATTAAGACGAGGTTTAATTAGTTGCTGCACCTGGTGGCACAATGCATTGTGGGATACCTTGCCAGCCAATCCCCACTGCCACATACTTCAAAACAACTAAGTTAATTATTAAAATGTTTTTTAAAAGGACTTAATGTAACTACGTTTATTGAATTAAAGTCAACATTGAAATCCATCTTGACCAAAATCAGTTTATTAAGTATTTATCTTTTTCAATTAAACACAATCTTAAAATTTACAGTGTTTTGGACATTATAAATTAATGTCTGGTTCACTTCTACTACACAATTAAATTTTACATGCATTTGTTAAGTTGATAACTTATTGAAATAGTTTAGTTTCTTCTACTTTGCATGACATTAAATTTACTTGCTCTACTTTTGTGTGATACAGACTTACTAATTAATTCAAAGTAACACAATACATTTACCATGCCATTTTAAAGTAAAGGTGCTAGCATTATAATCAGTAGTAAAATTTACAAAATGGGACCAAAAAGTAATTTTTTCAGTGTAGAACTGAAGGAACTTTCCACTCTTTTTGTAGCTTTATCTATAATTTGATTTCCAAGCTCTTCTATTGCCTCTAAGGATTAATCTTTACAAAAGATAGATAAATAAAACCTGTAACTGACTGCAAACATAAATACAGCCTGTGAAAAGCACCAGTTATTGTTTGTTATGGTCTTCATGTTTGAGTTGCAGAGGGAATTATAACTTAGGGAACACAATTTACCCGTTTGATAACACTGCGGATCAATTTCAGCCCATGATATCTCCTCGCTTTAAAAGCTGTTATCTCTCCCAAACAATCAATAAAGCTAAGAAATAACAGAGTCTATCGATGCTTCTCTTCCCTGTCCTCCTCCTGGATCCATCTATCGATTTCCACAATCGATTTCAGACCCATCTCCAGTTGATTGAACACTTCTGAAAGTATTTTGATACAGTAATCATTAGATTTCACTCAGCAATCCAAACTGTGCAAGTCTTGAAACTATGAGTTCAAAACCTCCCATGTTAAAACAAAACAAATCACAGGAATGTAGAGACTCAACGGAGTTAAGATCCATGGAGAAAATAAGGTGGTTTCCTTTAAAATAATCCCTGTCCTCAAAACTCAACTCACAAGGTATTTTCTGGAAGCTTACTTGAGTATAAAACTGGAGCAATAGCAGCAGAAGAATCCCCCTGTTAAATCTTTACTCATCTCCTCTGACAGACTCTCTCTCTATTTTTCTTTCTCTCTCTCTTTTTCTTTCTCTCTCTCTCTCTCTCTTTCTCTCTCTCTCGCTTGCTTTCGAAGAAAACATGAAATGTTTCAAAGGAAAACTGCTTTTATTTTTGCTTTAAAACTTTCAGAATCAGGTCACTGACTGAAGAGCATCTCTTAAGGCTGCAGACCGAAGACCTGTCTCTAATCTGAAGAATTACACAAAATTAGCTATTCTGCAATCAAAATTCACGATACATCTGTTTCGGCCAAAATTTGCAAGATGTGAAATTTTTTATAAAAAGAGGGACATCCAGAAAGTACGGGAGAAGATTAGAGCCAATAAAAAAATACAAATATTTATCGCATCTCAGAATTCAGACATTTTTTCTCCAAGTTTTACATTTTTTTCTCAGAGTTCTGACATTTGATCTCAAAGTCAAAATTCTGAGAAAAAACATCACAACCTTATGACTGTCCTAAAGGCAGATGCAGGATGTTTTTCAATGATCTCATATATAAAGATATATTTGTTTTGGTTGTTTTTAGCATCCTTAGTAATTGAATGTACTCAATGCTCTATTGTATCAAGTCATTTATATCGTCCACCTGAACTTAATTCCTACTTTGGTAACACATAAATTTCCTCCCAACTGCCTAAAAAATGACCCAAAAAGTTGCGTGAACAACGAGCAGCACCGGAAGCGCACGAGCCGCTCACCTTCTCCATCTGTCCCGCGTGAGCCAAGCAGCGCTGAGGCGACAAACGCGATAATCCCAGCGAGTATTTGACTCCTCGGAGACATGTTGAAGCGCCAGGATGCTGAAGAGCGTAACTCCGCTTGTCAGAAGGCAGCCGATCCGTCCGCCGCTGCTCCTCTCCGGCTCCGCTCCGCTCCGGTGCGCCGCGCTGCGCTGCAGCAGACCCTGCAGCAGGGGAGAGGGACGGATGCTCTTACACCGACTACCTTGTGTCAATTAGAGCACGCAGGGAGAGGCAGGGGGGATTTTATGAGGCTTTGGCAGGTCCGAGCCAAAAGCACAACCTCTGCTTCCGAGATGCTGGCGGATTTAAGACTTCCAGTCAGAGAAAGTCCTTAGTTCAGACAGAGAGAGCAGCAGGCTGCGCTGCCTTTAACTCTTTAGGTAGCTCCCAGCTGTGTGTGTGTGTGTGTGTGTGTGTGTGTGTGTGTGTGTGTGTGTGTGTGTGTGTGTGTGTGTGTGTGTGTGTGTTATACAGAGGTGGGCAAAGTGCCCAGAAATTGTCCTAAAGTCAGAGTAGAACTACTTCAACATATTTTTATTCAAGGAAAAGTAAAAAGTAGCCTCCAAGAAATTACTCAAGTAAGAGTAAAACAGTGTTTGGTAAAATGCCAAGTCAAGTACTGAGTAACTGAGCAAATTATCAATCATATAGTTGTAGTTACATCTACTCAATTACATATACTTTAATAACTTTTTTGAAAAAAATCTACTTTTAGGAGCATTTTTGTACTTTTTACTTTTACTTGTATTGCTACTCTTGAGCAAAATTTCTGGATTTTCTACCCAATGAATGAAAAACAAACATGTTTTAACCAACAATTCCCCAGACACAGAAACAGTTTTTGTTAATGTTTCCAAATCAATTTCCAAATGATTTGGAAACATTTTCTTTTGCTTGATTTTGTTACTTACAAAAATTATTGTCATTCTGGTCCTTAAATGCCTACATTTCAATTTAACTTGCGTTTGATTACATAATTTTTAAATATCACATGATTGATAGTGTGATCAGCACTTGAGTAGACTTTTTACCAAATACTTTTTTACTTTTACTTGAGTAATTTCTTGGACAGCTACTTTTTGCTTTTACTTGTATAAAAATACTTTGAAGTAGTTTTACTCTTACCTGATTTTTAGGTAGTCTGCCTACCTCTGATAATCAGACGGACGAAAATAGAAGGTTATGTGGAAATTTTGGTATTTTATGCCGATCTTTGGCCTGGTTTCCCTTATCGATAATCGGAATGGCTCTTAAAATTATCTTAAACAATGATAATAAAGATAAGTTTATTTATTCCGCCAGGGATTGACAGAGACACTAGCCACTAGCATCCAAATATTTTGTAGCAACATAAAACTGCAAAATCGAAAAACCTTACAATTAGCAGGTGAAACGACAAAATAGAAAATAATTAAAACACATTATAACAAAGGGTTAACGACAAAAACACAAAGACTTACCTCCATATCATAGCGCCTCCTTCCGCTCTATCTACTCCTTTATCCAACGACTTTTCTCTTTTCTCCACAAACTGTCGCCATTGCTTCCGAGTCGTCCGCCATGTCTGTTTACTCTAAATTCTCGTATTGTATCGCGGGATTTTGAGGGATTTCCTGTCTGGAATCTAATAAATCTGTTGTAAATAAGATTTGTGGGGGATTTTTTTTTTTGTTTGTTTGTTTTGTTTTTATCGTTATATGTGTGTGGTCGCTCAGGTTTCTAAAAATAATTTTATAATCCTTAAACTGACATTAAACTGCTGCTGCGCAAGTTACCCAACAGGTTGTTGCTAGGTAACCAAAGAGCGAGTGAAAAAGCTTACAGTAACCCATTATTTATTTGTTTGTTTGTTTGTTTGTTTGTTTGTTTGTTTGTTTGTTTTTTATTTGTTTATTTATTTATTTATTTGTTTGTCATATTTTATTTTAGGAGTTTAAGAATATGTTTGAAGTTTTCATTATTTTCTGTACTATTTTAAATTTTTGGTTGTTAACTGAAATGCATGAAAAATGTTTGTTTATGGTCAGAAAGACTGAAAGAAAAATATTGTTAAATCTATTTTGTGATGGAGAAGGGAAAAAACAAACTGAAATGCTTTAATCTTGATTCTCTTTTTTGCTTGTACATCATGTCTAAGGTCACAAAGAAAAGGAAATTCAGTCAGACCTTGAAATGAAAATTCAAAAACATCTAGTTTTGCCTTTTAGGGATTCTGTAAGATATAACTGAGGAAAGGTAATCAGCATGTTCAAACCTCAAGTTTGTAAATTTACCACAAATGTGCCAGTGGGGTTTCAAAAAGACAGCTTAAAATGCAGATTACCTGTCATTCCAAGATTATTTTTAGAGTATATATTTTATGGGTTCTCAGCAGCCATTATGTTCAGAAAAATGAACGCTACAAAGAAAACTAAGTGTTGAAATTACAAACATCGATCACTTTTTGCACAGCTTTCCTTAAAAATATTTAGTTAGAGAAATAAAAGAAAAATCTTAATTTTAAATAGTGAAGACTGTTTTTAATCTACACAAACCAAAGCCAACGGGAAAAAGACTTTCTCTGGAACTGTCATCTCTCCACAGCTTTTAAACTCTTAATATTTATGCAAACCTTTGGTTAATGAATATTCAAGTGTGACTTACCTCATAATGCTTTTTTTTGTGCCAGTGCCATATAAAGTGCCACTTAGGATGTTTATCAGCATTTCTGTGTGTTTATTTACTCTAAAAAGCAACTTTATTAATGTTTTTGCTAACGCAGACCTGGATCAAACCCTGGGTTCATTTAACGCAAAGGGATTAAGTTTTAGGTTTATGGCTTTTAGCCCAACATACTGGGTTAGGTTTTTAATCCAAAGCTAGTTTTGTGTCAATAATTTCTTAATATTAGTGAAAAAGTGCCAGTTCACTAGCAGATTATTTCACTTAGTATTTTTACACCAATATTAGGGAATTTTTAACTTAAATAAGTTCCCATATCTTACTGAAAAGTTACTTGTAAATTAGCTTTGGGTTATTTCAAGTGTAATAAGATATTTGCACTAAAAACTTGACTAAAGATTCTTGGTAAGACTTTGTGTTTTTGCAGTGTATGTGTGCACAAGTTTGTTGTTGTTTTGGTTTAAAAATGCAGAAATCCCATCAAATCTCAAAAACCCACACCAGGTGAATGTCTGCACTGATGCATAGTTTACAAATATAGATAAGTGAGAAATAGTTCTGAAAACAGAAAGTCAAACATCCTGCTGACCTTGGAAACAGTGAAGGTCATGAGTGGGCGTGTCAGTCCTTCAGCTCCGCTTGTGTTCACTTCCTCTGATCTTTGCCAAGGTTAGGAATTGTTTATGTTATTTTCAGAATGGAAATCACTAAAAATGAACAAAGTTTGTTCTTTAACAACAGATGAAACTGGCGTAGATCTTTGGATGAAATAAATCATCCTGTTTTCTGCAGTTATTATGCAAATTTAAGGTACTGTAACACTAAAAGGCCCCTGATAAAGAGCTTAATAACTTCACTGCAGTGCAAAGATAAATCCTCAAAAGATGCACCTCAGTTCTTTTGGAAGAAATTGCATTTAATCTTACAAGGCTCAATACTCAGCTGCAGAAGTAAATCTGGAGACTGGGATTTTGTTTCTCTCATCTGGCGTCCTTGTCTGAAAAAACAACAACAAATAAAACTACTTTTAGTCTTGCAAAGAAAACATTCTGACTTTTGAAGTTCAGTGTTCAAATCCCATCAGGCTAACAATTCATAAATGACAAAAAAAAACAAAACACAATTCTCAGATTTACTTTCAGAAATAGAGACAGGAAACACTTACAGGGTTACGAAAAATTGTTTGAAACCCCAAAAACCCACAAATCCAACCAAAACCAAAGCAAATCTTTCACACATTTCTTCAACAGTCCATATTAATCGCGTTTAAACTCCCGGAAATAAACTCAGGAGCAGCAAATCGTTAAAATGAGAAACTTTCTTGTTATAGTGAGACATAAAAATCCAGAGTTTTATATATTTTATGACGACATACATATCTCATTAAAACCAAAATACGTTCTCATTTGAATGAGAAAAGCCGTCGCATATAAGCTCAAATGAAGAACGTTGAAATTTGAAGGCGTAACCTGACAAAATGGAAAAAAAAATTCACTGGATATGTATGAGTCCTACTTTTTTGCACAGCATTTTGGATCTTTAGCATCTGAACAGCTTATTCCCAGTTTTCCTCATGCTGAAGATGGATCCTCTCTAATAAAATCCAACTAATCTCTTTAAAATAGCCGGTTATTGGTGTGATGTGGAGGAGTTTAAATTAAATGCACTAGGGACGCAATCAGTCTCACTCCATCTATGAAATAAGCATAATGTGAGCAAACTACAATGATTTACATATCATTTGCATATGCATGGATATACAGGTGCAGAGTGGCTTATTTTGGCATGAATCTACTCCACATGGCTCTATTTCCCTGCAGTATGTAGCCCTCAAATGAACACTAACAAGACCTGGGTGCGAAGCCAGAATGAGCCGTGTGCCGGCTGGTTTGTTTCCCCGCTGATGCAGCGGACTGCCAGCAACCATGAAGCTGCTGTGTGATCATATTTAACAAAGCATGTAGGGTAAAGGATGATGGCTGGCAGCAAAAAATGAGAGGAGGCACCTGTTCATTTGAGGTACGATGAAAGAAGAATGACTCTGAAGTGCTATGTAAGAAAAATACCTGCAGTGAAATACACCAGGTAGGCCTGTGGACAGCAGAGTGTAGGAGTTACAGCGGCAAACACTCGCTTAAAGGTGACCTATTATGCTTCCTTGAACAGTGATTTCAACAGTTAGGAAACTCTTTTGTTTGCACAAAATCACTCTTAGATAATGAGATTTAGTTTGGTGAGCTTCATTCAGAATGAACCGTTTTAAGGCGTCTTGTCACTTTGAATGCAAATAAGCTGCTCATAGCCACGACCCCCCAACTCAACATTTTACTTGTAAATCCCTTTAAATTTATCAAAGGGCTGAAGGTTAATGAGTATAATGGTTAAGAAACAAACAGTCAACATGTGGGTTGCTTTCTCAAGCTGTTCTTTTTTTCTTTGGTAAATTTCACAATTCTCCCTAAGCCTAGATTGGACATCCTTGTGACTACTTGATGCTCTCTCTCTTTTAAATATGTCGTAAGGACAAATGTTTAGATTCCACTTTTTAAAATGTAGAAAATAGGATTTACCATCATTAGGTTGAGTTGAGCCTGTTTTACATTGGCTTTAAGGACAGTTTTCTGAAACTATGCAGTTTCTTCTCTCAAATTATATTTCATCTGTCATTTTCCCAAAGTTCACTCAACTCCAGCTGGAAGGCTGCATCATCTGTCACCAAAAGGACCTTTTCACAGTCTGATTCTGAAGTAAATGGGTTGATGAGGAATGTGATGTGAGGTCGTTTCTCTTTCAGGTCACAAACCTCAAAAGATTTGCAAAGCACGGCGTTCTCACTTCTGATGATCCAGCAGCTTCTAACAGGTATGGAGACGTGTCAGGTCTTCCCTTTTAAGATGGGTGGAGAAGAAGTGGAGGTTGTTAGGAAGTGTGAAAAGCAAACTTTCCACCAGATCAGGAAGCATTTTTAAACTTTCCTCGCAGATCTAAATGAAGTTTGTTCAGATGATTCAATGTGATGACCAGAAACTCCTCATCTGAATTGTACCAGGAGTCATAATGGCTTGGATTTTGCTCTTATCAATCACCTGACCTTAAGAGTGATTTCACAGGGCGTGCTGTGGTGGCGCAGTGGTTTAGCACGCCCCACGTTTGGAGACCTCAGTCCTCGACGCGGACGTCGCGGGTTCGACTCCCGGTCCCGGCGACCTTTGCCGCATGTCTTTCCCCCTTCCTGTCAGCCTACTGTTGTGGAAAATGTGAGCCACTAGCGCCGCAAAAAACTCTTCGGAGAAAAAAAAGATTAAAAAAAAAAAAAGAGTGATTTCACACCATCCCTGTTTAGTTCGCTTCAATCGAACTCCAGCTTGGTTCTCTAGAAAGTCCAGTTTATCTGGGAATGGTCTGAATGCGCAACTGAACTCTGATGCAAACCAAGAAAGCAAACTCTGGTCCGCCTACAAACTGAGGTCTTGGTTCGGTTGAAGTGAACTCTGGTGCAGTTCGAATGCATATATGAACGCCAAACTGCTCCAAAAGCAGGAAGTGGACTACAAAGCAAGGCACTTCCTTCCAAAACAACCAAAACAAACGTGTGAGTTTAATGCTAGTGAGAGAAATAACGTGTTTTTTTTGTTATTTTTTTACCAAAGACAAAAGAGAAATCGTATAACCGCTAAAATCTGATGCTAAAATCTGACGCCGCTCCATTTTTGTTTACATTTGCTGAAGAAGGAAGTTGTGTTCAGTGCCTTCTTCAGGGGCCTCATGCATAACGCGAGCATGCGCACAAAATATGTGCGGCGCCATATTTTACTCACAAGTCGGCATGTTTAAAATGTATAAAATGAGCTTTTGTGTAAACATACACACTTTTTCGCTGGCGTGAAAATGTGCGGCACTTTTTCTGTGGACAATATAAAACTACAAAGCGTCAAAACTCACCTAAATACACTACAATCTGACTACATTCAGTGTTATTTAGATCGAGAAGCATCGAAGCCGGTGTTTTTGGTTTTTTTCATGATTTTAATATTTTATTGTTTAAAGTAAACAATGAAACTGAACCGCATTTATCCTCAGACAATAACCTAACACACACAAAATAAAGAAAGCAAAAATAAAGGATGCGAAAACCTCACTAGAATGTAAAAAATACATTTCCTCAGTTTTTGTCTCATAAAGATGTAACGCATTGGTCTGTGCGGCAAAGCTAATGAAATGCATCTATGGGATAATTTCATTCTCACAAAAATAAAATAAAATAAAATAAAACATGGTTCGATCGGCAGATTAACTCCAAACAGGTTTGATTATTTTTAAGGTGATGCAGGTGTAGACAATCACACGTACATAAGTAGCTGCATAAAGGTGAGCCGCTAACCGTGGAGCGCTTTGGCTCTGATGGAGAACATCGCCAATGGAAGGAATCAGAGGGAGCGATTGATCATATTGATCTGCTGGGAAACGTTGATGATGATTTATTAGTGTTTAGATTAATCCAGACTGATTATCCTGGAGCTCTGAGCAAAACTTATAGGAATTGAAAACTAATCAGAAAACAGATGTTTTGGTATTGAAACTGCTCATGTCTGTTTTATAACAGTTTGAAGATATTATATGAAACGTGTTAATTTTTATAATCAAAATCTGCTGTGTGATGCACTGGGTCAGAGGAGAAGTCAGGAGAGCGCCATGCGGTTCAGGAACCTGCTTGAAATGAACACATCTACTGTTCGTATGCTGGGAAAGTACACAGACAGCGGATAGATTCATCCCTTGGCCTTGGTAACACCTGCATGGTCTCTGGCTGCAAACAGCAACACGTCAATACAGGCAGTTTGAGTTCACCTCTAAACGGGACGTTAGAAGCCATCAGACAGTAGAAACACACCTTGATATTAAAGTAATTGAGCTGAAACAGCCAGTCAGGTCACTGGGTTCAGCTGTCTTAACTGTCATGTAATGGTCTCCAAAGGCGTCTTCGTGTTTTTGTAGTTTTCTAATTAATTTCTTCTTTGTGGCTTTGGTTTCTGATGATTATGATGAGCTGTAAACTTTGGAAAACAATTTCAGTCGCTCTGTTCAACACTCCCGTCCCTGACTTCCAACTTCCATCATGGCGCCTGGAATGATTTAGAGACGTAGCTGCAAAGAGAAAATTTCTTCATGCACACATTTTAATATAGTATGTATGCAACCATTTAAAGCTTTCATGTCTCCTTTGCTTGAACTACTTCGTTTGCATTCACTTTATAAAAAAGTAACACATTTTATTAATCTGCCCACTAATAAATTTCTCTGTCCTCTTTTTTTCCAAATATCAGGATAAGCAGTAAATGTGCAGATTTGTCATTGCTAGTACTAATTCGCCAGGCTCCGGTGTTTACGTTTATACTCAAATAAATGCCAGGTCAACTTGTTCTTTTTAAATAAATTAGAACAGAATTAGGCAGCTGTTTCTGGCACAATATGCTTTTTGTGTTTATTAGTTTCTCGCCTGCTGTTAGTCACACTAGGCTGATATTGCAACAAAAAGTCTCAGTAGAGTCCATTACAATTATTCACTCACTTATACAGTCATCTGCTCCCCTTTGATATTGAAATTTCTTTGCCTGTTAATGTGTAAACAGATTCACATGACCATCCTCCCCGACGTAAAGGCAAAGCAAACACATGAACAAAAGGAGAACAGTTTTCTTATCAAAACAATGCTTCTGTTTATCTTCTGATTGTGAGCCATTAATCCAGTAATGTCACCTCCCAGCAGGACAAAGAGCTTATTGATTGAATTTTTGTTTTTGTCTTTTACTTCTGCAACTTTGACACGTTACGACACGACAGTTTCTGTAAGGTAAGTGTTAAAAATCTGTTATAAAATGAGAAAATACCAAAGTTTTCAAAAGTTACTGCTAAAAATTTATAATCAGAGTATTTTTTCCAGCTATCGGTATCCAAAGTGAAATAAGTAATAAAAAAATGTGTTGAAAATCAATTAAGGACAAATTACTTATCAAAATCACTAGGATCTAATTACATATTCTGCAAAAGAAGAAAGACAAATGTATTTCTGCTTGTTAAATTTTTTTGAGAAACATAATATTTCTCGTTTTTCAATAAAACACTTTGGTGCTACGATAAGGTGGGGGTTTTGCTCGAATCAAATTGGTTTATTTCAGAAAACTGCAATGGAAATACTTTTTTCACATCACACAAGTTACATGATCAGCAACAGGATGTTACTACTGGCGGAGAATATGAAGACGACAGGAAGTGGCAGCTGGCATGTTTTCTAACGACTTATTGTGTGAACAAACTTATTAATGTGTGATTTTCTTTTCTAATTTATGGAAACACTAGAATTTCAAAATTGTGTATTTTTCTTCAACATTAGTGGAATGTTTATAAAGTTTTGCACAAACATGCAATGGAAGCACAGCTATAGATCTTTAGGATGCAGATATTCATCCATCTGCATCCATCCATCGTCTTTACCAGCTTTGGTCCAAGTCCACAGCAGGACACACACACACACACACACACACACTCAGATGACCCTGCAAGGACAAGTGGGTGCAGAAAAAGAATGGAGGAATAAATGAAGGGTCAGACTTCAGATTTCATATCACCATTGCACATATCCATATTGAGTAAAAAATAAAAAAAAGAGCGCAGGACATTCAACTCACATTTTCTACAGTTCTGTCCGCTGAGTCCCATTCTGAATATTGATAGAAAAAGAGGTTATTTCCCCTTCACTGTCCTTTATGCTTGAGTTCAGCTGATATGAGATTATTAAATTTCATACTGGAGCTTATAATGGTGGCCGTGCCTGTCATCACAATTGGACTTGCCTGGGGGCAAACAGTAGGTGTGTTGGTGTGTGTGAGGGAATTAGTTCCCCTGAAGAAGAGAATATGTCCTCATGAAAGCTTCTGCATATCAGCAGTCGCTGCTACTGTACTGCGAAGATAGCATTAAAATAATTCCCCCACATCAGATACTGCCGGCCTTTCAGCAATATTCCTAATATAATTATTTGATTTGTTGCTTAGCCTTATTGTACGGAAAGACTGTGAATTATTTTTTAACAGTTGCCATCTTAATTGGGTTTGGAGAATCTGAGCCACAAACTTTTACCAAGTATTTTTGGTTTAGTTTCCAGTTAAAATAACTTTTCAGCAAGATACAGGAGCTTGTTTTAGGGAAATAATTACTTAATACAGACAGAGTTGGATGTTGGGCATTTACTCAATTACATTTATTTGAGAAAGTTTTTTGAGAAAAACAAAACAAAAAACAACTTAGGAGTATTTTTACTACACGGTACTTTTTACTTTTACTTGAGTAATTTTATTCTAAAGTATTTCTACTCTTAGTCGAGTAAAATTTCTGAATTTTCTTCCCACTGAATGAAAAACATGTTTTAACCAAAAATTCACCAGATACAGACACACACCTGCAGTTTCTCTTAAGGTTTTATATGTTTTTTATTTAAAGAAACTGATTTTGAACATTTTTCTTTTGTCTGATTGTATTTTTTGTTACTTATATGACAATAAAGTCATTTCTGTCCTTAAAATGGCTGCATTTCCACTTAACCTTATGTTTTGATCCGCCTGATGATGGAAATTTAAAAAAAATATCAAATGATTGATAATTTGATCAATTAATCAGTACTTGAGTAAACTTTATACCAAATACTTTTGTACTCTTACTTGAATAATTTCCTGGACGGCTATTTTTACCTGAGTAAAAATATATTTTTTGTTTTCTACCCACCTCTGATTAGATCATTTTACTCATAAGACATTTTCCCAAAAGTGAAATCATTTTCCAGTGAAACTAACAGTTTTTCCCTAATATTAAGGAATTATCTACTTTTAGAATGTTTTTTATTCATTAATCAATAATTAGTTCATTAATTTAGCATAAATGAATTTGAATTTGATTGGCAGCCAATCAGAAAAATTAGTGAACCGTCACACATATTCCCAATAAAATACATTGAACTATTCTGTCTGGGTTGCTGTATCATGCAGTGGTAATTTGTGCTCTTATCTTAAAAATGAATTTCAATAATTCAAGGTTAAGGTGGCGCTGGACATTAGAAAAATACTCCGTCTCATGAAGGTTTGTTGTAAAATCGAGGGTGGCGTCTCATCTTGTGAAAACAGACGATGTTACTTATCTTTTGGTTTGCACTTTAACTTCCAGAACATATAAAAACAAGTAAGGTCAGACAAAAGATAAAACACAGAATAAAAAAGCTTTGTCAGTGCTGAACTGAAACCCTCCTGAAATGTCCAAACAGTGCAGAGTTGCTGTATCTTTCTCTATTCCAGTTATTCATCTTCTTTGAAAATACTGTTGCCTCTTAAATGTTTTATTATATTTATTGTTATAATTTGCTGCAAGCTATTGTTTTGGAGAAAGCAACAAGCCTCTGAAACTTTCAGACAATAATCACAAACATGCAAAGTCTGAAGAAATGTGAGCCGAAACTTGAGCATTTAACTTATTTGTACACAAAAATAACTGAAACATTAAACCTAAAGGCGAAGGAAGGCAGGATCTTCTGAAATAAACATGTAATCCTTACAATACACTGGTCATAATCAATAAATTATGAAATCTGTTCTGATGAAGCTTGACTATCAGATTAAAAGTCCCTAATAGTTTAAGGTATTAGAAATAGTTTACATTAAGCCTATATTTTAATGGGCTGATGAAATATTCCAATCTTGGCTTCTAAAGTATTTCAATAGACTTGAAAACATAATTCTAGGTGTAATTAATCTATTCAATTCAAACTCAGAAATATTTTATTGATCCCAGAGGAACAATAAACATTTACAGTGAGCAAATAATTTTCTTTTTATGGTCTGTTTCTGTACATCCTGAATACACCGTCATGCAGAGTGGATTGGAAAGCAGAAACGGAAACCATGCCCATAAAGTCCAAAAACATTCCCGATAACATTTATGACTACAGACCAGTCGCTCCCACTCAAGATGTCATGAAGTATTTTAATTAACTGGTTCTTCGGTACATTAAATTCAGCCCACTGGCCTCCGATCGATACGCATAAAGGCTCCACTGAGGACGGTATGATCCACACCGTACTGAGGCATTTGGAATGGGTCAGTACATTCAACTCACTGTTTACTGTAAAACATTATCTAACAACCTCCTCTGATATTGATATCAGACCTACATCTCTACACGAATAAAAGTTTTGCTTTAAAATAGACGTATTACGCACATTTTATACTTCTATTCAGGTTTTTACTGCTTCTAAAGCGGTAAATATCATTGGGTCCGGGAATCGAACCCTCGACGGCCGCTTCAAGGACTCAAGGCCTCCAAACGTGGGTTACGCGATCCCCTACATCACCACAGCACACCCGCTTACTGCATTCTTGTTGGTTGTGCAGGAGGCTCTAGTTCTGCTTTTCAAAGATGTACGGTTGTGTAATTGCGCTTCTGTTAGCAGCCGTTATTCTTTATGTGCGAGTTTACAGTAAACGTTGAGTTTGGTGGATGTGGCCAGCAGCCATTTATTGGGTTTAAAGTGACAAAAGGTCCTAAAACTGCTCACTCAAACGAGGCAGAACTGGCCAGACTAAAATCCTGTTATCTCATTAGTTCACTGCTTTAATAAATATACAAGAATAAGTTCATATGAGTTCATTCTCATAACATTATGACTATTCTTGTAATTTGATGACATTATTCTGTTTTTTTCTTCTTCTTTTTCTTAGTATGGCTCTAGTACTTTGTTGTAAAACTGAAATATAAATTAAATATTTATAATGTCTTTCCATTCGTTTCATGATATAGAAGAATAAAAATAAACCGCAGTGAATTTTTTTTATTATTTAAAATTTTGTCATCCCTGTAAAAAGATTTCCATTTGAGACCTGACTTTTAGCTGCTCACTTTTTAGATCGAAGCCAGGAAAAGGCTGAACCCTTCTTGTAAATACACACACACACACACACACACACACACACACACACACACACCAGGTGACAAACACAGCTGCAATGTCAGGCTACTTAAGGTGGGACACATTCCCGTCTGGCAGAAGGACTGTGACAGTGTCAAACCTGGCGGATGACATGGGCTTTGCAGGATTCTGCTCATTTGTCAGCAGCAGGTCATCATGAGCCGCTTTCTGGCCAGAGTACAGTAAATATTAACCTCAGCCTGCTGAGATGCAGCCATTTACCGGCAGCCTGGTCGGATCAAATCTGCTCCAGAAATGAGCGAGGAAGTTTCAGATGCCAGGACTTGTTTTTGGTGGCTTTAAGGTTTAAATTTTAGACTTTTAATTGCCTCTCCATGTTTCCACGTGTATTTTTTCCACTAGGAGGCACAAAACCGCATAGAAAAAGGCTAAAAGAGGAAGATATTTTAAAACATTTAGACTGATAAAAATAATTTTCAAGTTCTAACATCTTGGGCAATACAGTTTTACAAATATTTAGCGATAGATGTTTAATTAATATGAACTCAAGGTACTTCATTACATACATGTTTGACACAAACTATGAGTTAATCAATCACACAGTCATATGTCAGCAATTAAAGAATATAAGGCGTTAAAATATTTTTCCCAGAAAACTTGCGAAGCCTGAAGGCAGTTTGGGCACTAAGGTAGTTTGAGTGAAAAAATGTTTAAAGATGACCGGAAATTTGAAATATAAGTAGGTAATCGACAATACGAAAGGCAAACATAGAACAATCCAATTAAAATAAATATAGATTTTTTTGACTTGGGTTGTTTTATCCAAAATGTTTGGATCCTTTATCTGTGACTTGTCACTTGCAAGTTAAGCCTGGTGGCCCGCCAGGCTCATAATACACTAGGAGAAAACATCCTCAAAGATCAATAAACTTTAAATTCTAAAAAACATTTAACACTGGAACCAGAAAACATTTTAAATGTCCAGAATAAATAAACAGAAGAAACAGCAAATAAAATGAATTATGAAGTTCCTGTAAACAAAATTAACCTTCAAGCAAATGACAAGTTGAGACCAAAACGCCAAACTGAAGACTTTTGTTATCCACGTTTTGCTAGAAGAGAGAAAAGAGAAACATGATGAATCATGTAAATGGAAATTATTGAGCTCATTTAATTTATTATACACAGTAATTGATTGTTTATTGTGACAGGCGTGATGTCAGCATTCTTCTAATGCGCTTGAGTCGGGCTTATTTAGTAATATAAACGACCACGCAAAAATACATATATATATATTTCAGCAAAAAATCTGCTTTGTAAACAAAATTTTGTAATTTCAGTAAATTCACCTTATTGTAAATAGAAACAGTGAGGAGAAAAAAGCAACATTTTATCAATGATCTCCTTTATAAGTGGCTTCAAAAAGTGTTGGCCTGCTCTAATTACTGAATGCGTTTGGCTTTCAAAGGAAGTTTTAATGTTATTAGGAGGGAAAAAAGCTTGAATCGATCGTTGAAGGAAATGGACAGAGCTAAAACCGAAACTGACTGAGAAATTTCTCCCCAATTACAAGAGAGATTAATTAGTCTGAACATTATTACAGGAGGGATCAGGTGAAGAGCAGATCAGGCGTGAAAAGTCTCTGCACATAAAACATCTTAAACCACAACGATGATATCAAAGACAGGAGAAGAAACTTTTTTCTTTCTAAAAGGAGAATCGTAGGAGAATCCAGGTGCTAAAATTAAGTGTTTGATCAGCTGACATTGTCCTTTAGTGTGTGAACAAGATGAACATGTGTACAGTGGCAGAAGTTGAGTGGGTTGTGGAGCGTGATATCAGAACCAGTATTTCACCACAGAGAAACCGCTGAGCCATAGCAACCCGCCAGACTCCCGGGTCCAGCGGATCCGATAGACAGAATCCCTGAGCTGCAAAGAGTCACCTGACAGTTGATAGCATCAAACATTTTATTTAAACGGGGGTATTATAAGTTTTCCAGGCACATGGACCATTTTATAATACAATCAAGTAGCTATATTACATATATAACTTGCGGTGTGTTCACACTGGCGCAGTTTAGTCTGCTTTAATGAAACTCAAATCCGTTCGGCTGGAAGGTTTGGTTCATTTAGTGTAAATGAATTCTAAGCCTAACCCTATCAATGAAAACTCAAAGTTGCATATGGCCGGTTAGCTCAGATGGTCAGAGCGTGGCGCTAATAACGGCAAGGTCATGGGTTCAATCCCCATACCGGCCTAATAAAATCTAAAGACTTCTGTAAATAAACACATCGAAATAGAATAAGGCTGGAAAATCAAATACTACTCATGTTGATTTTGAAGAATATCAGCACTTTTGTTAAAATTATGTAAGTTTCTCTTAAATCGATGTAAACTTCATTATGTAAGGCCGGTTAGCTCACATGGTCAGAGCCTGGTTTTAATAACGCTGAGGTCATGGGTTCAATCCCCATACCGGCCAAATAAAATCTAAAGACTTCTGTAAATAAACACATCAAAATAGAATAAGGCTGGAAAATCAAATACTATTCATGTTGATTTGAAAAATATTAGAATATCAGCACTTTTCTCAAATCCATCTGAGGACTACAGAAAATCAACATTTCAAAATAAAAAAATTCTGAAAAATAAAATCAACATTACAAAATAATAAAAGGCTGGAATGAATAAAATCAACACTATAAAATACAAAATTGCTGGAAAATAAAATAAGCAATTCAAAATAAAAAATGTCTGGAAAATACAATCAACACTTCAAAATAAAACAAAGATGAAAATAAAATAAAAACCTCAAAATAAAAATGGCTCAAAAATAAAATCAACACTTCAAGAGCAAAGAAGGCTGGAAAATATGCTGTCATGCATGTTAATTTTGAAAAACATTGGAATATGAGCTCTTTTTTCAAATCCTCATTGTGGTAAAATCATGTAATTTTTTTCTTAAGTCCATGAAAACCCGTCAGTCCAAATGGCCGATTAGCTCAGTTTGTCAGAGCATGGTGCTAATAATGCCATGGTCATGGGTTCCATCCCCATTATGGCCAAAGGAAGTCAGACATTCAACACTTCAAACTTAGAAAGAGGCTGGAAAATAAACCTTCATGCATGTTAATTTTGGAAAACATTGGAATATGAGCTCTTTTCTCAAATCTTCATTGCGGTAAAATTATGTAAGCTTTTCTTAAATCGATGTAAACTCTAGATTATGTATGTCTATACCGGCCAAATGAAATCAGAGTTTTCAGAAAATCAACACTTCAAAATAAAACAAAGATAAAAAATAAACACTTCAAACTAAAAAATGGCTCAAAAATAAAATCAACACTTCAAAATACCCAAAAGCTTTAAATTAAACCACTATGCATATTGATTTTTGAAAAACATTAGAATACTAGAAACTGTGCATTTCCTATGAAAATGCAAGTGTGAATGATTTTGGTGAAAATGGCAAAAGAGTCTAAAGCAAATTGCTGAAGACTTGCAGAAAGGTAAGAAATTGTCCATGTAGTGTGAAAAACCCACATAAAAGCCTAAATTATCTAAAAAGCTAAAACTAATAAAAATACTAATGACAGAAAATAGCCTAAAACATCCACTGTAAAACAACAACAGACATTTTATATTGTAATTCTCAATTCTGCCACAGGATGGTGTGGTTTCCACCATGGGGAGGAAAATTCATAAAAAGCTGAATATTATAAAAAGTATGAAGGTTATGAATACCAAGAGATATAGCCGGCATTAGGAGAGCAAGATGGATAGTATAAAAGTTGAATGGTGAAAATAGCACAAAGTATGAAGGAGAAGAAGTGCGGCGAAATGTACGGAGCAACCAGAAAAGTGTGAATGCATACAACATAAATATTACTAGAATGAGATTGTAAGACGATTGTTTTTATGCTACCTCAAAAAAGAAGAAAAGAAAAACTCTGGTTAGAATTGATTTATTGTAAAGCCGGAGTCATGTTTGGTTTATGCTAAAAGATTCAACCTAAATTCCTGCTGCTGAAGCTCCAGTTTTATTTGCTTCACCTGTCAGAATCCTGGATGTCAAATTGAATAACACAGCAGATGATGAAACATTAAAGCCGGTGGAAAGAGAAAAGATTTGTAGGTTCAGCAGCTACCTGTCTGTCGAATCCTTTTCTGTGATTCTTTTTGCACTCAGTGGTGACATCTACACCGAGTAACAGCTTCCAGAAAGATAAATTCTTCCTTTATGGCACCAAAATTCAGGTAAAATCACAGCATTTTGTGCCACTAAAAATCCAAATTAGTCAGAAAACAGTGAATTATTCTGAATTAATGAGATTCACATCAGGAAAAGGAGATGTTAAATCTCTGGTCAGTTTGAAAAACTCGCAGACTGAAACAAAACTAAATAAAATACAAAGCAGTGTGATGCTTTCTTCCCAGGCTGTACAGAACAATCTGATTTTTTTGTGTTTTTTTGCAGGGTTCCTACACATTTTGTGATGCCAAAATTCCTTGCTTTAAGGAAAAAATGTCTAGTTCTCTTTACTATTTTAAATCATTTTAAAATTTGTAAGATTTATTAGATGGTGTACATAACACAAATGACTAAATCTCAAAATACAGTGGAAACTAAACCAGTCACGATAAATTTAACTGGACGATAAATTGCTGAAATAATTATTGCGATAAATGATATTGTTTTGAGACTATTTTCAATTAATGTTAAATATAAAAAAGAAAATTAAATTGAAATAACACACAATCAAAACCATAAATAAAACAGATTACAATGTCTGCAAACAAATTTGTCCTTAAAAAATATTATGGATGGAAGATTTTTAATCTAAATTAGATGAGAACAAAAAATAAAAATCAGACAAATAAGTGAATGAACTTATTATGAAACAGGACATTTAATAAAACCAAACAATAATTTCTGTTCTTATAAAGATCTAGAAGTTACATTTTAACTTCTCTGCAGTATTTCCTGATTTAATTGGATCATTGTGTTGATAGATGATTTTTTCCGTCTTTGCTTCATTAAAGAAGGGAATTATGGGTATTTTTCTCTCCATTTTTCAGTCTTTTTTTGCATAATGTCTCCATCATTTCTGCCTTTGACCCCATCTGAACTTTTTCAACCAGCCTAATAAAACCAAACATGAACTGGAGTCAGTTTTCCGGCTCAGAGAGCTTCATCTTTTTCAGCTGAAGCATAAAAAATGGAAAATCCTCCCCAGCTGGACGAACGCAGCCCTTCTAGATGGGATGGAGATTCTGTTATAATAAAAACAGGTTTAAATCCCTTTCAGACGATCCAGCTGCAGTGGAGTAAAGGAGATTAGAGACAAACAGATCCCACTTCCATCTTAAAATCCCCACAACTCACGTTTTCAAAACTGGGGATTTAAATTTAAGTATTTTTCTTAATTTTAATTTCATTTATAGGGTTAAAATGAAGGTAAAGTGTGCAGAGGTCACTAATAATGCTTTTTATTTGAATTTGGATAAAGATTTATTTCTTAATTTAGCTTCCTGAAGAAAAGAAATAGCTATACAGGGTTAAAATACCAATGAATCTTTTTTCTTTAGCAACAGGCTCCAATGGGAATGTTTGCCTACACCGCCACCTAGCGTTCCTTTTTATTAGTACAACTATATATTCATTTAAACATCTAATTGTTTTTAAATCCTGTTTTCAAACCGTTTCTGTCAGTTATTTCTTTTTTAATGTTTCTTTTTTGGTGCTGTGTGTATTTTGTTCTGTCTTGTGAATTTTATGTTGAAATATTTGTTTTTATGCTGACTTGTCTTAGGAAAAAAGATGAATTTTAGCTATTGTGCAAATTTACTGGCATGAATTGTGGTAATGTTGATTAATGTGAGGTGTCTTAATCAAATAAATTTAATTAAAGAAAAAAAAAAAACAAGCAGGAAACGGATTAGATAGCTCTGTTAAACCACATGTTAAACCCAAAACAGGAAAAAACTGAAAACATGTGGCCTTAATACAGTCTAAAAGTACAAATAGTGAATTACAACTTACAAAAAATAACTATGTACTTTCAGAAACCCTAAATCACTGGATACGGTCTTTAAATGTCAATAAATACTGAAAAAACAAACTCAAATTTTGTCTAAATGATTTTTTATGGTAAATATAAATATGTATGAAGAAAAGAAACCTTGCAAATTTATTTAAAAAACATCTTTATTAAAATAAATGGTAAACAGTTTGACAAGTTTTCAATTAGGTAAAGAAATTCAGAGAAGACGATGCTTTCTATACAGGGAGAGTTAATCTGATAACTTTATATTTTTTATTGGACTTTTCAACTTTAATAAAAAAAAAATTTAAAAAGAAAAAAACACTCAGCCTGAAGTTGTTTACGATGGACAAAGATGCGTTTCAGCCAAAGTAAGTTTCCTTGACATCTTTAGCTCCAAGTTCCACGTGTAAAGTTTCTCTTCTTCTTCTCCTTTTTGTAGCGTCTTTCCAGATGTTGCTGGGAAATGAATCCGTCCGGGACGGGATCGGACCGACTCCGTCTAAAAAGAGTTCGGTCTCTCTGTGCTCCGATGCTGCTGAGCTAGCTTACCGTAGCCGCCTCTGGCCGGGTCATAGTCCTGCCTGTACTCATCCCTCACCTGAAGAAACCAAACACCAGAGGTGACATTAAACACACAACACTACATCCAGGTCTGTCATTACACGTTTTACTGGATGATAAATTGTCCCAGACGTTCTTGTGATAAACGATAATGTTGTTGCTTTCAGACCATTTCTGAGTAATATAGTGGTTAAAGTAATGAAAGAACACATTCTTAAAGATCAGTAAACTTTAAATGCTAATGAACATTGAAGTTCTTCTTCTTCTTACTTGTCCTCCAGATTTCCCGCGGCCGTACTGCCTGCCCTCCTTGAAGCCGGCGTCCCAGTCCGTCCTGATGATGCGATCGTCCAGCCGTGTGCCGTTAACAAAGCGCATGGCGTTCTCAGCGTCTCCCCGCGTGTAATATCTGATACAACAGCAGCTAAGGTGTGTGTCTCACACACACTCTGTGTTTAAATTCGTTAAAACAGTCAGGCAAACACATTTTGGGTGTGGAAACGTCATTTTTCCTCTGATTGAAAGGATACTCTACAAAACAGAATCCACAAGCCGTCTTCTTGATTTTATCCAGACCGATGATGATGCGCTTCACATCGCCACATTTAGAAAACAGCTCATGCACCTGTTTCACAACACAAATAGAAAATAAATAAACCTGAAAATGAGACTTTAAAGTCAGATTATAACTGAGGGTTGTACCTGCTCCTCGGTCGTGTAAAAGGACAGATTCCCCACATATAGAGTATTGCTCTGCTTCAGCAACTTCTCCTGTTCATAGCGATTCCCCTATAGCAGGAAAAACAGAAAAAATGTGAATAAAATACATTCTGAGAAAGCTAACATTTCAAATCCCATCTAAAATGAATCTGTTATACATTAAACTAGAGGAAATTAAACAAGGACATCCTACAGTAAAATAATGTTTTCCTCCAAAAATGCATTGAAAAAAGTTTTTAATGCAAGAACTTTATGAAAGTTTTGATTCTATTTATGTGGTTTGAAATTTCTCTGAGGAAAAATTTCAATGTTTGTACATTTTGTGATTTAAAATAAGTATCTTGAACAGCAAAAAAATGGCTAAAAACAATTTTTTATGAAAACAGACAGACAGCAAAATATAACCACTATAAACACTGTTTGAGTTAGGGACATTTTCTCATATCATCACACATTTAAACAAGTATAAGACAGTATTTTTAGCTTTTATATGCAGCAATATAAACAATATAAATATGTGTATCTCAGAGTTAAATAACATCATAGCAACAACCGCGTCCATTCAAAAACCTTAGCCGTTAGCTTCACAGCTGGCTAACTTGAAAAACAGTTTAAGCTAACTTAACTTCCACGTCGCCGTTAAAAAGTTTCTACCTCACTCACCTTGAAGTGCTGGTCTCTGTACTGACTGACCTCGGTGTATGAATCGCTAGTCAAAGCGTTTAGCTTCGCGGACATTGTGGTGGGATCGCAGCAAAGCGCTCTGCTGCTTTTTTCAACGCTCAGAAACGGGATACAAGGATTTCCGGTTCAGGTGTGCGTCAGTTAAAAGGCTCCGCCACCACAGGGTGTTACAAACAGCGCCCTCTGCTGGTAGCGAGCTATTACTCCATAATAGGTATTAATGTGGTGTACACCGCAGCAATAAGATATATAAAATAACTATTACACACCAGCCTTTCCCTCAATTATTTTTCTTAGTGAGATAAAATCAAATTTCCCCCAGTTAATTTCTCTTTTTGCTCTAAATTTTTATTTACATTAAATAGTAAATGTACTATATCTTGTATGCAAGAGCACCTTAAACCATTATTACTCTTTTCTTTCTGTTAAAATTCATAAAAGTATTGTATATTTCAACATTTTAAGATATTTCTGAGGTGCCATTTATCTTTTTATATGTTTAGTGTCTTCAGTAATTTTCTGCTTGGTCTCCAAATTGTTCTACTTTGACTTAGGAACACGCTTAATTTATTTTCATAAATAAATGAAACTTCAGTGTTGGTTTATTGCAAATCAGAAGTGTTCAGGATGCTCTTCCACAATCAGAAGACATTAATTATCCAAAGCTAAACAACGTACATAAAAATAATCACCACCGGCGCTTAAAAGGGAAAAGTCAGGGAAACATTTTATTGTAATTACAAAACAAAAATTATTCATAATCACTTGGCCTCTGCCTCAGTTTTACCTGATTTACTGTCAATCATTTGTGAAAGAGGAATGTAGAAATGTAAGTAAACACGTTTTCAAGAAGCAGAAATAAACAGATGAAGTGGTGTGATGTCATCCTGAACAAAAGCTGGACTTTACTGCCTAATATCATCGTTTATTACATCATTCGATCATTTAAGTCCTACTAAAAGGAGAACAGAGGCTCTGCTGGGGTTTAGATTCATTTCCCTGGTTTTGATTTTAACCTTCTTGATCATTCTTCAAAAGTCAGGCGGTCTCCATTTAATGCAGCAGCAACTCTTGGATCCTGAAAGATTAAAAAATAAAAAAACAGATAAGAAGAGGAAGCCAAATCTAGATTTAATTTGTGATCTACAGACGAAGAACTCACATTAAAAAGAAAACAGAAATGTAAAACTACTATTCTGCAATGTTTAAATGTAAAATAAAATCTGCTTTTTATGGTATAAAACATGTAAAAGTTAAGCACTGGTCATCTAAAGAAGAGTCACAAGAGTAACAAGCTACAAAAAAATGAAAGAAGAGATTAATTGAAATCAAATCAAATTAAAATAAAAACATGAAAAAATATATAAATGTGTGTTAATCTGCTTTGTGAATTATTTAATCAACTTCCATAGTGGTGTACTTTATTGTCATTAATTTTGTGACAAAGCTATAATTTGGGGAAGTAAAATTTCTCCAAGTCAAACCAACTGTTGGTAGGAACTTTTACTTTTACTTGATTAATTTTGTTATAAAGTATTTTTACTCTTACTTGAGTTAAATTTCTGGATTTTCTTCCCACTGAATGAAAAACAAACATATTTTAACCAAAAATTCACCAGACACAGACCTGCAGTTTCTGTTAAAGTTTCAGAAGTTTTTTCATTGAAATAAACTGATTTGGGAAATATACAGTATTTTAACTAATTTTGTTATTTATATGAATTATTGCCATTTGGTCCTTCAAATACCAAAATTTCCACTTAGCTTCATACTTTGGTCCATCTGATGGTGTAATTTCTAAACATTAAATGATTGATAATTTGATCAGCTACTCAGTACTGGAGTAGAGTTTTTACCAAATACTTTTTACTCTTGAGTCATTTCTTGGACGGATATTTTTACTCTTACCTGAATAAAATCTTTGGTTAAACTGAAAATAATCTTGTTGCTCATTCACTTAAATTACTCATAAATTTTACTCAAGTATAAATTGTTCTCCCCCCCAACATGTGAAGTAAATAATTAAAACCAGTTTTAACATGTAAGAAAACAAAACATACTTATAAACGTCGTTTATTTCTACGTCAAAGATCCGATCTCCTCTCGATGCTCAGCAGCTCCACTTCGAAGATCAGCGTCGCTCCTCCGGGGATCTTCGGCGGAGCTCCGCGGTCTCCGTAGCCCAGCTCCGCCGGGATGACCAGCTTCCTCTTCTCGCCCTCGCACATGCCCAGCAGACCCTGGTCCCAGCCCTTGATCACCTGGCCGGTTCCCAGGGTGAAGGTGAAGGGCTGGCCCCGGGGAACGCTGCTGTCGAACTCCGTTCCGTCCTCCAGCTTGCCGGTGTAGTGCATGTTCAGCACGTCGCCTTTGCGGGACTTGATGGGACAGTTGTCCACTCGCTTCTTGATCCCGATCTGCAGCTTCTTCTTGTCGGCTCCGCTAACCGCCGCGGGGCCGAGAGAGAGAGCCGTCATTACCACCAGCAACAGCAGCCGCATGGTTACAGAGAAGAAGAGCTGGAAAAATGAGCAAATTAAGAGAGCTAGAAAATCCTTTTATGAAAAATGGATGTAAGAGCAGTACGACCGGATGTAGCTCACCACATGGTGTTACCGGATAAACATTCCGGAGGATAATGGGACTGAACATTTCGGTCAAAGAACATGTTTTCTTTAAAACCGTCCCTAACTTTGTACAGTAAAAAATGAGTTAAATTAATTTTTATAAATACTTATTTTTTTGTAAAGTCGAAAAAGTTTTTTTTTTTTTTTTTTTTTTTTTTAAATTTGTATTTTTTTTTTTTATGTAATATAATAAATTTGACGGTTTTTACGTATAAAAATTTTAATTAAATTTTAATTTAATAATGTAACATGCATTGTGAAATTTTCATTAGAATTTCATAATGAAAACCAAAGTAGGGGCGGGGCATATATAAATAGACATAAAAAATTACACCTGTTAACAATTGTGATATAAAAAAGCATATTGATGCTTAAATATATATATATGTGGGTGTGTGGGTTTGGGTGTGTGCGCTGCATTTTCCAAGACAGTCTCCCTGTCTGTTGTTTATTTAATATTATTATTCTAGACAATTCAAGGGGAACACATTTTTCAAGTTTAGAACAGAAAAATAACATGAGTAAGATATCTTAACTCAACAATTAAAACTTTGTAGTATCTCACATGAATTCAAACAAAAAAGTTCAACTCCTGCCCTTTATTCATCAGTTTTTGCCTGTTTTCTCACTCTCGGCTGTGGATTGAAATATCCTTGTCATCCAGCAGGGGGCAGTAATACAACTTAATTGAATGCAGATTACGGTAACTCTGGAAGAAGAAGAAAATTCTCTTGTTGTGTCACCAAACTGTCTCTTTATGTCATTTAAATCCAACTTCAGCTGAAGTAAGTAAATTTGTACTGACATAAAATATGTATTATTTATATCCTTAATGAAAACTGATATCATTGCAGGGTTGAAAGAGGTCAAGAAAGAAAAGGAGAGAAGAAGAAACAGCTAACCGACTGAGGACAAAATGCTATCTCGCATGTTAGCATATCTCGTCAACAACCTCCAGGTTATTGAGAAGCTGGCGGAGTCCCGTCCGATCCGGAGGGCGGCTCAGCTGACGGCCTACGCTCTCACCAAGGCTCAGATCGTCGGCCGGGACACTTCGGAGCGAGTCATGCGGTCCCAGACGCTTCGGCAGGTCCGGCAGGAAGCCGGCAGAGTCCCCGGCGACCTGGAGGAGGCGAGCAACCGCCTGCGAAGAGTCCGGGAGACGTTCGTGAAGGAGGTGAAGGACGGATGGAAAGATGGCTCCAGGCGGATAAAGAAGTGAAGAAGACCGGAGGGTTTCTGGGCTGCTGGAAGGACTGATGGTTATGTTGAAGTTTAGGTCTGAATGAGGAAATATCAGTTTGATGTGAGTCTAACAATCTGCCTCAACAAAGCTGACAAGCATCGCTGGTTTTCACCTTCTCTTGTTTCAAGATTAACTTGTTTTTAAAAACACACAGAAAGGGATTTTACTGTATTGGAGAGGGAAAAACTCTGGATAAACTAATATTGGAATATTACTACGACGGTACCATACTAAGAAAAGTTACAATACAATAAAATTTACGATAATAAAGCCATGATATCGATATTCAATACGTAGAATAAAGTCGAAAAAAGCCAAGTAAAGCCGTGATAATGAGAAGACTATCACTTTATTCACACTTTTACAATTGAAACATCATCAAATGCCTTTAATTTAGACTTTCGCTCCATTTTTATTTATAGGCACCTTAATCTACACATCATTTTTATTATGTTTTTCTTCACTGTGAAATTCACAAACTGCCAAAGAGCTTCTGCAGCTCTGGACTTGTAAAACATATGCTGCTGGAATCGTTTTTAAATATGTAAAGATGTATCTGTATGTATATACAATGAATTTATCTGCCATTACAGTTTAAATAAAGACTCTAATTTATACCAGATTATTTCCAAAGTGAGTAAAGATGCAAAATATATAAAGAAAATTTGGAGTTGGCAATATTTTGAGCTGTGTGAGAAAGACTACTTATTTATCAAATCGGAAATTATTCATAATTTGTATTTTTAGACATTTAACAAAAACATTCAGCATAAAACTGTTAGAGAACATAGAAATGAGAAGGAAAAATTTAAAAAAGAACTGCAAAATAAGAAAAGCAGGGACAGTTGGAGAAAATACGTCGAAAAATAAATATTTTAAAGAATAAATTACATGACTCAGTTCATTTTGCTTACATGTTTATTTAATTTAGACAAGCACAGAACAGCAGCAGCTTAATGCAGTAATACTTATGCAGGCACACTGGCCTGGCAACTAAATATTAGTCACACGTTTCATCATTTCACAAAGAAATAAATCTCTATCAGAAGGAAGAGAATGCATTAACGTCTGACAGTATGAGTCAGTACATATACACTGATATGGCACCTGAACGTCATATAAAAATAAATCTTTCATTGTAGAAAAATACACAACAATCAGCAGTTTAAAACAAAATAAAATGGAGCAACAAAAATAAGAAAGATGCATATAAAGAGAAGTTTGTTTTGGTCAGAAGAAGTGAGAAATAAACTTAATTTTTTATGATAATTGAACCAAAATTTTGCTGAGTTTTAGTGTATTTTCTTTGAGGTAAATATGACGGTAACCTATTTAAAGTGGCTTTTGTAAACTTTAAAAATCAGCTTTTTGATGAGGCGCTGTGTAACAGGTGGCAGCATACACACTGACATGGCAACCCACCCTCCGTAAACAAAATGGCGCCCTCCATCATCTTCTCACATGTTGTCAAATCTCTGCCAAACAAACACAATGTGCTCCGTTTCTCTTTATTGCTCCAATCAGCTCTTTTATCCCCAGATTGTAAATTAACACACAAACAAACTGGATTAGGTTTCTAGAAAGCAACTAGCCTGAAGCTACAAACGGATTTAACTAGACCCCAATCAAACGAGTTAAAAAGCAGCGAAAGAGAAAGAGAAGTGATGAAGAGGCGATTGACAGTGAGGGATAATGTGTGTGAAGAAGAAACACAGGTCTAGAGGTGAATCTGGAGTCGCTGTTACATCCAGACGTTGGTCAACATGAGGCTGAGCAACGCAACCAGCAGCAGCAACGCAGAGGAGACGGCTGCAACGAAAATCAGAAAACATCAAAACCGAAAACAGTTTTCATTCATTTTTATATCAGGGCTATTTTAATAGGCAAAAAGAGAAAAATTAGTAACTTTCTGCCAAAAAAAAACCAAAATCTGAAATTTTGAGATTAATGTCAAAAATCTTTAAAAAAAAAAAAAAAAAGCTTGGAAATTTCTGAGTTTCAAAAGTGAAACATGTTCTAAAAAAGAAAAACTTAAAAACGTGAGATCAATCAGAAATTTTCTGGAAAAAAAATTATTTTTTTTGGTCTTAAAAAGTTGGAAAATAAAAATTGAAAATTTCTAAGATTAATCAACACTTTGGGATTTACATGTAAAGTGCATCATAAATGACATTTTATTATCAGTTTATTATTAATCTAACAATTTATGTTTGTTTTCTCGCAGATTTTCCACTTTTCAGATTCAGAAATTTCGGAGAAAAATTTAATCTCAAAATTTCAGATTTTTTTCTAGCTTTTTTTTTACTTTTAGAGATAAAAACATTCTTTTTTTTCTAGAAAATATCTAAGATTAACACCAAAACAAGATTTTTTTTTCTTAAAAGTTTTTGACTTTTAAAACTCAGAAATTTCCATAAAAATCCCTGAGATTAATCTCAAATCTTGATTTTTGTTTTTGTAAATTTTCAACTTTTGAAACTGAAATTTCCTTGTTTTTTCTAGAATATTTCTGAGATTAATCAAAAACATTTCAGAGGTTTTGGGTGTAAATTTAGTCATTTTTTCTGTCTATATTGACGCTCTGATGGAGTTTCTTCCTGTTAAATCTAACTTAGCATGTGGAATATCTATAAACATACGAACTCTGCAAAATAAATATGTTCTGTTGTTATAAGATTGCAGCAAGCTAAGCGACTCTATGCAACTGGCAGGGTTTCCTCAGAAAGAAACTAATAAACTCGACTTGATTGCATCATTTTATAACTAGAAATTAACTGGAATCCATATAATTACAGTAGAATCTGCCTGTATGATTAATTTTAATAATAAGTCTGAATATAAACCCAAGAGTATTAATGTTTCTCTCAGAAAACCAAATAGTTTCACCTGTATTTGAGGAGCTGCACTCCATGTCCTCCAGTGAGTTCATGTAATCCTGACCCAGCCACTCCTGGTACGTCTTTTTGTTGCCAACACCGACGATGCGAACAGTGGAGTCTTTGAAAATCAGGTCTGTTCCCACGTAGCCCTGAGAGTCGAACATCTTGAAACCAGAACCGGTGTCACTGCTGAAATGGGTCTGCAGAGACAAAGGAAGAAATACAGAAAAACTGGAGAAACGACAGAATCACTGCCAAAGTTAAGTTTTGCATTAAAGTCTGTCTTAAATCATAAAATCTTTCTGTACATTAGCACTAGCTGTGTTTCCATTAACCATGCAATTGCGCAATTTGACATTTTAAAAATAAATTTGGTTAATGATAAAAAACCTTTTGCGCTGGGATGGTTTTTCGGTCGTATTGAAATCGGTTAAGTTTACAAAACTGCAATGGAAACACTTCTTTCACAGCAAACGAGTCACATGACCAACAACCAGCTGCTACCACTGGCAGAAACCACAAAGAAGACGACAAGAAATAGTTTTAGGATATTTTTTAAATGACTTATTGGGTGAACAAACTTAATCTGTGATTTAAATCGCGTTTCTTATTTAACGGAAACACCAAATTGTTTAACTAACAAAGTTTTGCGTAGGTTTGTAATGGAAGTCCAGTTACTAGCTACGCAAATTAAAATTGCAAAAATAAATTTGCTTAATGGAAACACGTTAATTTTCAAAAAATTTACGTTTTCCAATGAAACATTTCTGCACTAGGATGACGTCATTGTTTTTTTGACTGTATCAGAATCAGTGTATTTTGCAAAACCGCAATAGAAAAGTTTTTTTGTTTATTTTTTACACAAGTCACATGATAAACCACCGGATGTTACTACTGGTGGAAATGACAAAGAAAACGACAACAGGAAGTAGCTTTTTAATGACATATCGCGTGAACAAACTTATTCATGTGTAATTTTAATTGAATTTCTTGTTTAATGGGAACATTGTGATTTTATATTTGTAATGGAAATGCAGCAAGTGAAATGACAAATCTCAGTTTCTAGAGTGCCCTTCAAAGATTAGTCACTTAAAAATAATAAATTTCCATTATAAACAATAAGTGTGGTGCCAGACTTAAATCAGCGTTTTAACGGTTTTGACTAAACTGACCTGTGCGCGGTCCAGCAGCCCGTAGATGGCGTGGATGTTGGTTTCTGGTCGCACCATGACGGCGTGAGAGGGAACTCTGGCCAGGTTGCACAGCCGGTACTGGGAGACCTCGGCTTTGGTTCCCTGGGAACAGAGCAGCTGGAAGTCTGTGGACACCAAACCTGCAGCCCAGCTTTCCGTCGAATGACCTGAAACGGCGACGGCCAAGTTAATTCCTGGAGGCGTCAGAACCTCTGAGACGATTTCTGAAAGATTTCTCACCGTCTGTGTTTTGGAAGACAGTGGAATGCTTGACAAAAGCCACGTCTCCGTCCCCGCTAGCCAGACACCTGAATGAGCAAATTACTGGTTTTACACCTTAAATAACAACATAACACGTCACTTTTACTTAAATATAAACTTCCACAACTAGCAGGAAAACTTTCAGTTTCATGACACAACTAGTAAATTATTTACTCCATAAACACCAACACATTCTTTGATGAATGTAAAAACAACAGGGTTGGTTTCGGTACCTGAACGCCCCGTCGTATCCGTCGTACCGATCTTTTCCTTTTACACATTTATTCTGCCCCGAGTCGTCTCCCACACACAGGTCACACAGGTTCTTGGGGAAGCCGTCCTGATTGGCGCCAGGAACGCAGCTCTTCTGGAAGAATCCTCCCACCGCTGCTAATCAGAGGAGACAGATTAGCAGGACGAGAGTCACCAGAATCTGTCCAAATTAGGATTTTAATACCCAAACATCAGCTCAAACGTGTCCAAACGTTTTGTGCCGTCTGACAAAATCATCAAGCTGAAAACACTCAGATGCCACAATCTATTTGTAAATGTTTCAGTTAAAGATGCAAAAATAATTTCAGGGTAAATTCAATGTCACAGAATTTAAAGGAGTGAAGATAAAAGCTTTTGGTAAACATATTTACAGACAAAGGTTGTTTTTCATGATGATTCCTCAAGTAAGAGTAAAAATATTTCAACATATTTTTACTCAAGTAAAAGTAAAACATAACCATCCTGAAATTATTCAAGTAAGAGTAAAAAAGTATTTAGTTAAAAGTACTGAGTAAGTGATCAAATTATCAATCACTTAATATTTTAAAATTACATCATCAGATGGACTAAAATATAAAGTTAGCATTTTGGTATTTTAAGGACAAAAATGACAATAATTAATAAAAATAACAAAAATTATCAAATTTTATCAAAAGAAAAAATTTCCAAATCATTTTCATTCAATAAAAAAGTTATGAAACTTCAACAGAAACTGCAGCTGTGTGTCTGGTGAATTTTTGGTTAAACTCACCAGACATTTTTCTCAAGTAGAGATACTTTATAATAAAATTATTCAAAGTACGGCAAAGTAAAAATACTCTTAAAAGTAATTTTTTTCAAAAGAGTTACTCGAGTAAATGTAACAAGTTCCTACGCAACTCTGTGTACTTCAGATATCAATAATCGATTACTAAATTAGTAGACGGTTATTTCAATAATCAATTCATCACAATTAATCTGATTAATAGTTTCAGTCCTAGAAACTATAATACATAATCAAATCAAAATTACAAGAGGGAATCTGGAGCTAAAGTACGGCTCCGACACCAGTATCGATATTATCGATATTATCGATATTATCGATCGACTCTCCTGCGCTGACCTTGGGGAATCAGGCAGTTTTTCGGGCTGATCAGTCCTCTCTCTATCAGAGCGGATGCAGGAACGTTCCAGCCTGCGGTGCGACCGTAGCCGGTGTGACAGGAGCGACCGTTTCGCAGGTCGTCAAGGTTACGGATGTCAGTCCTGCTTTTCTTCACAACTGCAACTGCGTAGTACGAGGAACCGTCACGCTCATCTAAAAGAAGAAAATGGGTGTGTGAGAGCCGGACTGTGGAAACATGTTGTTTTGTTTTTGTTACCTGTGTAGCTCTCTGCGGCAGCAGGAACCAAGCCGTAGTCTTTACCCGCCGTGTAAATGTACCCTCCGTCCAACGTCATGGCGTCCGCCTCGTTGTTCTGCAAAATTACGACGATGGGAGACTGTGAAGCATTCTGCAGATCAAAGCAGTAAAGCTAATTATGATACAGTTTTAGTTACTTTGATCTTGGCCATGCAGTCAGTCAGAGAGGCGCCGTAGACACAGCTGACGGTGGGAGTGAGACTTTTGCCCTGAAAGGCGGCGCCCATGTCGGCACATTTCTGCTGCTCTCCGCTCGACAAAACACACCATCGAATGGCAGAGGGAATATCTGCAAAAAACACGGTAGTTTGGTAGTTTATCACCTTCAATTACCTTGTGCTCTGTTTTACTCAGAGGTGGCAGCACCTAAAAACTTTCTTTTTTTGGTAGCCATCCAAGAAATGACTCAAATAAGAGTAAAAAAGTATTTGCTGAAAAGGCTTCTCAAGTACTGGACCAAAACATACAGTTACCAATCAATCAAGTTTATTTGTGTAGCAAATTTCAGCAATAAGGCATTTCAAAGAGTTTTACGTCATAAAAAACACAAAAATAAAAAGTAACAGAAAAAATATCATGCAGACAGCAACTGAGAAAACCATAAAATATCACACAGGTCAATATTTCATTAATTATGGTTCAACAGAAACTGTAAACATGTGGGGTTTAAGTCCAGATTCAAAGGAACTCTGTGTTTCAGCTGCTTCACAGTTTTCTAGAAGTAAATACCAAAATTTATGTGAAAATTTTAAGGACCAAAATGAAAATAATTCACATAAATAATGTAATTACAAAACCAGCTCAGGCAAAAGAAAAATGTATGTAAATCAATTTCTTTCCATGTAAAACGTACCAGACACATGTAAAACGTGTCTGTCTGGTGATTTTTTGGTTAAAACAAAGTAGTTCTTTAAGTAAGAGTAGGGATACTTCATGATAAAATTACTCAAGCAAAAGTAAAAATACTCCTAAAAGAAAAATCTTTCCCAAAACGTTACTCTAGTAACTGAGCAAATGTAACTTGTTTTATGGTTTTATCATTTTTGTTTTGTGGGAAACAAATTCATGTTAACATTCTTGTATTAAATGTTATAAACTAGTTAAATGGATTACTGTGATTTTTTGAGCTATTTGAAATGTTAGCATTAGCTTGTTTAGCTTTAAATGAGGTGTTAGCGGTGCAGCTTACCTTGAGGTGTGCAGTCCATGGCTTTCATGACGTTGTAATAGTTGGTGCTCATCCACCTGACTGGGTCGTCCGCCTCGACCACGTCAAACCCGGTGGTTAAGTCAGAGAACAGAACATTTTCCCCGCTGTAATCCGCTGAAGAAAACATGTTGAAATCTGACTTTTCCTTTAAAAAAAGAGACAGAGGTTTCTCTTAGAGGTGACCTTGAACGGGTCGGGGTCGATCTACGGTCTAAACCAGTGTTTCTCAACCTTTTATGGGCCAGCGGCCCCCATCAAAGGATTTGTAGGCTACTTTGCACTGAATAGTATTGTATTATTAATATTACTATCACTATTGTTGATGTTTCTCTGGGGTTGCTAGGTAACGAGCTGAGCTTCTCTGGGGTTGCTAGGTAACGGGCTGAGCTTCTCTGGGGTTGCTAGGTAACGGGCTGAGCTTCTCTGGTGTTGCTAGGTAACGAGCTGAGCTTCTCTGGGGTTGCTAGGTAACGGGCTGAGCTTCTCTGGGGTTGCTAGGTAACGAGCTGAGCTTCTCTGGCGTTGCTAGGTAACGGGCTGAACTTTTCTAGGGTTGCTAAGTACATTTGAGTTGGATTATAGAACTTTTTACGTACCAGGCCTTCCTTTAGCATGTTGAAAACCACAGAGGGAGTGATGTCACGGCCAACCACGACGCCACGAAACGGGATGCGAACCAGATGGCACCGACTCCACTGGGAGACAGGAGCTCTGGTCCCGTCTCTGCACAGCAGCTCATAATTCGACGATAACAGGGATTGGGCCCACGACGGACCCCGACCTGCAGCACAAATAACAGGTCAGCCATTTAATTGATCACAAACACTGAAAAGCTTTTCTCTTACCGTCAGTGTTCTCTGCAACAGTAGTGTGTTTGATGAAAGCCACCTGCCCAGCATCTTCAACCAAACATCTAGAGAAAACATCAGAACAAACAGATGATGGGATTTTTTTTTAAATTGCAGTTTGTCAATAAACATTAGCAAAATCAAAATTTTCAACAATCTTTGCACCTTTACTTCTTGAGAAACACCTAAAACAGTGACCTTGTTTTAGTTTTCCATTTTAATTTAAATATTTAGGTTCAAGCATATTTAGAAACGAATATTTAGATTCATATTTGCATCACGTTCTTCTAAAAAACTGAAAAAAATCTAAAGAGAATTTAAACATATCTTCTCTTCCTGAAAGTATTTGTTGAACCAAAATGCTCTAACTTCATTCTAATAGTTTATTTAACATGGCGTCTTCCAATATATCTAAAATTGACCCTTATCGAACACCATAGTTGCTCTTAGGGATAAACTTATGCACCGTTTTCACTTCCGATACAATACAGATATCTAGATTTAGTTTCAGCTGATGTCGAAACGCTGCTGAATTAACTGAAGATGTTTCATTTTTTAAAACGCAGACATAAATGTACTAAATTACATTTATTTTATCACTCTGCACATTCAAACACACCAACAGTTTGGTCAAACATGCAAAAACAACTTTAATTTGTTCAGTCAGTACAACTAGGGAGAAAAACATCCAATGAAAAATAAATAATAAAGAAACTGAATAATAATAAACTGCAGCAAACCTTCTTTCAAATGGTTCATTTGTGATTATTTTACTTATACTAAGACACTGTGGAACTAGAACTTGGTTGCTAGGTTACAGGCTGGCTTGGCTGGGGTTGCTAGGTAACAGTGCAGTGTTACCTAGCAACCTAACTTCATTCTAATAGTTTATTTAACATGGCGTCTTCCAATAATATAAGTGAAATAATCTGCCAGTGGATCTAGCACTTATCATCAATTATTTACTTAAGACAAGCTCCAATATCTTGCTTAAAAGTTGCATGTAAGTTAGTTTTGTCTTATTTCTAAGATTTCTGCACTAGAAACTAAACCAGAAATACTTGGTAATATTTTGTGTTTTTGCAGTGTTGTCTGTATGTTTTTCATGTCTTTCTTTCTGCTTTTAATCTCTGTGAAACACTTTTCATTGCACCTGGCTTTCTAAAACATGCTTTGTGAATAAGGTCTGATTGATAAAACGAATGCTTGTGTCACCTGAATGCTCCTTCGTAGCTGTAGTACATTTCTTGTTCGCTCATTTCACATTTGTTCTGTCCTTTTCCGTCTCCTTTGCACAGCTGACACAGAGACGCAGGGTCACCTGCCTCGTTAGCTCCAGGAATGCAGCTGGCGTTGAAGAAATTTGCCACACCTGACGGGAAACAAACAAAAGCATACACTTAAATTGGCCTCACACTGCAAAAACACAAAACCTTACCAAGTTTGTTTCTCGAGTTTCTGATGCAAATATCTTGATATGCTTGAGATAAAACAAGTACAAGTGACTTTTCAGCTAAACATATGAGCTTGTTTTGCTGAAACGTGCTAGTTCAGTGGCAGATTTTTTCACTAATAACTTGATCTGGCACTGTAACAAATTTTCCTGGATGATAAATTGTCCCAGAACTTATCGCGATAAACAGTAATATCGTCAATTTAAGACCATTTTCAACTACTACAACGATAATGGCATATTAATGGAAGTACACTGCCTCCAAAAAATAATTAATTTCTAATGAACATTTAACACTGGAAGTGGAAGACATTTTCAATATCCAAAATAAATAAACCAAACAACTGAAACAACAATAATTAAAATGGATTATGAAACTTCTGTAGCCCAAAATTGGTTTTCAAACATATTAATCATTCAGGTCTGACAGGGAAAACAGGCAAAAGCGGCAGGTAGAGCAAACTGACTGCTTGGTACTGAGTGTCACATTTTTGCAGCAGTTTTCAAATGGCGGCTTTTCAACAATTGTAAAGGGGAATATCACCTTGACGATTGGAAATTCATCGCGATAAATCGTGATGAATTGATTTGGTGCTTATTGTGAAAGGCTCACTTAAAACACGACATTTTTCTGCGTTATAAGTGAAATAATCTGCAAGAGGGACTAGTCTTTTTCATCAATATTAAGAAAATATTGATTTAAAACAAGCTCTTATGTGTTGCTGTAAAATTACATGTGAGCTAGTTTTGTCTTATTTCAAACGTAGTAAGATATTTTCACCATAAACTATATCAAAGATTTAGTGTTTTTGCAGTGTATGCATGCTAATGACGTATTTGCTATGAAAAACAATAAATAAACAAAGCCATAAAAAACAAGAATTACTTTTTGTAGTTCAACACTAGAAGGCATCATTGACTCAATACTAACACCTTATTTTTATTGAAGTCAATATTAGAAATTAAATTTTCCTCTCAAATGAGCAAAAATTCTGGAACATAATTTGTTTAACATGTCTGGATATAAAAAAACTGAGCAACTAAAAGCAGTAATGAATGTTTTAAATAGCAGTTGTTTCTGTTCATGCTCTCCTTCTCCATTATGCATCCAAATTAATTGTATTTCTGTGTATTTTTACCCTTTGAAACGTCGCAGCCCATTACAGACATGAAGCCCTGGTCGATCAGGAATCCCAGCGGCATATTCCAGCCAGCAGTTCGCCTTTTCCCGGTGTGGCAGCTCCGTTTCCCCGCCAGGTTGTTGATATTGATGGCGGAGTTGGGCTTCTTCACCACGGCAACGGCGTAGTAGGAGCTGGTATCTGGCGAAACAACAGAAGTGGCAGCAGCGATTCCGTTGCACAATTTGACATTTTGAAAATAAACTCGCTTAATGGAAACAGCTGATTTCTATGGAAGAGGATTAGAGCCACTGGGGGGAAAAATAAGACAGTTTTGACTTTAATCTCAAAATTCTGAGAAAAAAGTCAGAATTCTGACTGTTGGAATAAACAGTTACAGTTTATTCCAACTTTTCCTGAACCTGATATTAATCCTGACTTTTTAATCTAACAGATTATTCAGAATTATAGTCAGAATTCTGAAATTAAAGTCAGAACTGTTTTATTTTTTTTCCAGTGGCCCTAATCCTCTTCCGTAGATTTCGTTAAAACTCGTTTTCTGATAAAAATAAAAAACATTTCTGACGCTTGAATGCCACACGAGGCACATAATCAATAACCGGATTTTGCACTGGCGAAACCCACGAAGAAGAAAATAGCAGGAAGTGCTTGGAGGATGTTTGTGGTATGTTTTTTTTACCCACTTACTACGTGAATAAACTTATTCTCAAGAGGTTTTAATTGCGTTTCTTATTTAATGCAAACACCGAAATTGCGAAATTGTGTTGTTATTTTTACGTTAGCAGAATATAAGCTGCGTTTTCATTGAATATATAACTGCGTAATTTGATATTTCGAAAATAAAATTATTCAATGGAAACGCAGCAATTAAAAAATCTCGTTTTTCTGTTTTTTTGGCCGTATAGAAATTAGTTTATTTTCCCAAACAGCAACGGAAACCATTTTTTTTAAAATCACACAAGACATCAACAACTGGATGTTGCCTCTGGCGAAACCAACGAAGAAGAAACAAGAAGTAGTTGGAAGACATGTTTTTTAATGACTTATCGCTGAACAAACTTATTTACCTGTGAGTTTAACTGCGCTTTTTTATTTAATGGAAACACCACAATGGCAAAATTATAATTTTTTTACATGAAGTTTTGTGTACATGTGTAATTAGTGACCTCTACATGAACCCGTGTGGTACCATTTACCTTTGATCATTAGTTCTGCAGTCTTATCATCAGAGCACTGACAGTTTCTTAATGGTCAAAGTACAGTAAGGTTTCATAATGTACCAAGTGCAATACAGAGATTACCGTCCAGATATAACAGGTGTTGTAACTAACAATGTCGCTACATCAACATTTTCCAACTCACCCCGATGAAACTCCAGATATTAAGTTATCTCAGCATATATAATGTGTTACCTTTTCTGATAAAAAGGCATAATGTAAATTTCTCATATGTAAAGCAATCAGTCATTATGATGATATAAGTAAAAAAAACAAAATAGCCTGAATGCTTTAACTTCTCAATAATATTTTAAGGATTTACTTTCATAGAAGTTGATGAACCAAAACCAGAACTAATAATTTGCATTTTCTGTTTTTAGGGCAGGACAGGAAGAGAAATACTGAAAAACAAACTTTGCATTTCACCGTATCACATGATTGTGACGTAGTTGAATGAAGATTCTGAGTCTTACCACCATTCTTTGATTCACTGGCAGCCATCTTGAAGGTGGCAGTCTTCAATGCACTATAGATGTTAGTGCCAGACATGGACAAGGCATCCACTTCTTTCTTCTGCAGTGAGACACAAAAGCATTTATAGATATTTTCTGAGTCTAAGTGCAAAAAGAAGAGATGAATGAAGAACTAGGAAATTAATAAATAGTACAATAAGTGACAGTATTTGTTGTTGCTTCTGCTGTTTCTGCTTTAGACAATCTAAAAAGTCAGAAAAAGAGGAGTGTTTAGCATCAACAGTTTATTTTGTGAATAAACAGTTACAGTTTATTCCAACTTTTCATGAACCTGATATTAATCCTGACCTTTTAATCTAACAGATTATTTCATTGCAAAATAACCAAGTAATTTTGCTTTAGTTTCTAGTGAAAATGTCTTTGTACCTTTGAAATAAGACAAACCTAACTTACAAGTAACTTTTCAGCAAGACGTATGATCTTGTTTTCAGTCAATAATTCCTTAATATTTATTTTAAAAGTTCTAGTTCCACTGGCAGATTATTTCAGTTACATTAAAGAACTGTTTCCTAGCAACCCCAGCCAAGCCCAGCCCGTTACCTAGCAACCCCAGCCAAGCCCAGCCCGTTACCTAGCAACCCCAGCCAAGTCCAGCCCGTTACCTAGCAACCCAGTTCTACTTCCACTGCAAGGCTCTTTCAGACATTTTCCCATGTTGACTTGAAACAGGTTCCTACATGTTGCTGAAAACTTACCTGTAAGTTATTTCTGTCTTATTTCAAGTGAACTACACTGGAAACTGGACCAGAATTGTTTTTTTTTTTTCAGTGTTTAGTGTCATAAATAGTAAATTATTGTTTTCGTAGCTGCCAAAATCCCACCTGTAGTTTCTGAATGCAGTCCTGGACGGCTGGGCCGTTGATGCAGCTGACGGAGGGCAGGATGGAGGCTTTGGAGAAAGCTTGGCTCATGGCCTGACATTTCTTCTGCTCCGGCTCTGAGACGGTGCACCATCTGATGGTCCGCTGGCAAAACACTGATAAGGATGTTATTTATTACTGTGTAACTGAGCAGGTTTTGAACGAACTTGGAAACGTAGAGCTGTTGCAAAGACTGTTTGGATTCTTTTCAATGCTGAATTTTTACATTATTAACTCTGAATATGGAAGAAAAAAAAAAGAAGAAGAAGCATTTCTGCAGATGAAAAAGCTCAGGAATTTCCTGCTCTGTATGTTACACTGAAAAAACACAAAATCTTACAGAGCATTTTGTTTAGTTTCTAGTGCAAATGTCTTAGTACAGCTTAAACAAGACAAAAATAACTTATAATTAACTTTTTAACAATATGTAGGAATTATTGTTTTCAATAACTCCTTCATACTGATGAACTAGTTCCACTGGAAATGTTTTTATTTCACTTATAGCAGGAAATATTTGTTTGTTGTAAGTGAAATACCAGTTAATACATTTTTATTAATATTAAGGAATTATTTACTTAAAACAAACTCCTATATCTTGCTGAAAAGTTACTTGTAATTAATCTTTGTCTTCAAGTGATATTTGCATTAGAAACTAGACCAGATAATATTTGGTGTTTTTGCAGTGTAGTGTGTTTAATTCATGTTTTAGAAAGTCTTACCTGCAGGCAGCAGCAGCAGCAGAGCTCCTACTATCTTCCACGTTGTCATGGTTTTTGCTTTGCTTCCTCTGGGTTTCACTGAACCGCCTTTCTGCGCTTCTCCACTTTATAGGTTCGCTCCAATATCAAAGTCCGGTTTTTATATCCGGTGTTCGACTTAAAGTCCTCCAGTCAAACCGGACCAGCGCTGTGATTTTGCTGATTTACAACCCAATCTCCAGCAACAGAAACAGCAGTTCTGGGAGTTTTTACAGCTCAGTGTAAGAAGCGCAGCAAACTGCTTGACGTTTTCCTGGACATGGCAGGTCTGGCTGCAGGCCAGAACCCGGACAGAGAGGCTCTGTTCCAGCCCGGCCTGCTTTCCCCTACCTGCCTGCCTGTCTCTTCTGCCTCTGTGGTGTTTTTCCATTAAGGATGTGGCAAAGCAAAGCAGGGATGTAATCCAGCACAGTGATGATGTTGGTGGAAAACAGTCTGGGATGTTTGAATCTGTTTTCTGTACAAAACGCTTTTATCTGATGATTTCAGTTTATGTGACTTTCAGAAATAATCTACACATATTGTCGCATCTGGTATATAAAACAATGTGTAGGAAGTGGTAAAATAAACTAATCTTTCACGTAGCAAAATAATACGGAAGAGTATCAGGGCTACTGGGGGAAAGGAAAATATGACGTTTGATCTCAGAAGATTAAAGTCAGAAATCTGAGAATCTGAATTCTGAGATTAAAGTCAGACTGCTTTGTTTTTCCCTCTTAACCCTCTTCTGTAAAATGTTGCTTTAAAAAAGTCAGAACTTTAACTTGAGAAGAGAAAAATATTGCAGGGACAAACATAAGACAGTTAATTATTGTTTGCAGAGTTAATGAGGGTTTATTCTGCAGGATTTCGGTCATCAGACTCAGAAAGCTGCGATAGAGTTCAAGATTTGGCCACATGGTTTTGGAAGACCAGATATTATTATCTGTCATCTTGTAGTAAAAACTAGATTTTTGTCCAAAATAAAATTCCCTGGTATTTAAAAAAAGACATAATCAATTACACTGAATGTTTCTCATTTATAGACAAGGCTAAGAGAAACAGCTTTTATAGAAATAACCTTATTATTCTCAGGAGGAAACAGGGCAATTAAGAATAATGACGTTAAGAAATCAATAGAAATTACACAAACGCTCAGATCACGTTTAAAAGCCTGCTGAGGATAAAAACTGTTTGTCCAGACTAACATTTTTCCTTGCGAAACAGGAAGTTTTAGCTGCAACTTTGTTAAAAAATAATAATAAAATATTTTAGCTCTAAAAGTCTTCAGAATAACTCTAAGTTATTTAAATTATATTAAAAACACACAAATTTAAAGGTTTAAGCCTCTTAGTTTACAGCAGCAGTTCTGGTCAGGTGAGGTGTTGAGGTGTAAAATGTCAGGATCTCCAAAAATAAAAAACCCTCCTAACTGTCTTCACATGCATCCCTGGTTCTTCTCCTGTAATAAGAGTTAAATTAGCCACGCTGTGCTCTAAGGTCACGTACAGCAGCAACAATAAAGAAGCTGCTTTTTCTTCGCATCCTGAAGTTTAATAAAACAACACATTCGAGTCCCATTAGTTTACAGCCGGAAATTTCACCCTCATTACCGGATAGTTGGCCTTCAGGTCGCTGAGTTCGCAGGAACTCAGCGACCTGAAGACGTGATAATGCGAACTTTGGACATGCTGTAAAGTCAAAGGCCGAAAGTCTCACTGTGGTTGCTGACTGCAGACAGGCGTAGAAACTTTGAGCTGACAACTTGAACATCTTTTTAAAAGGGACGTATGATGCAAAATTCACATTTTGCTTTTTTTTGTACTTCCGTTTTGGTTCCTACTGCTCCTAAAAACGAACCAATGCTTAAAAGAAAAACACCCAGATGTTTTTTGGCAATAAGTTCATGTTTTTGGTAAATGGTCCATTTCAAAAACCTTCTGAATGTAACGTCACAAATCAACGGGCACATATTCCACGACCACTGCGTCGTTATAGCGACCCAAGCTGAGCTCCAGCACGTTTGCTCAGCCATACAACGGCTGCTGGAAAAGACAAGCGTTTCATTAACTTACCATCCAGAAACCACTTGTTGCATTCTTGTTGGTTGTGCAGGAGGCTCCACTTCTGCTTTTCAAATATGAACGGTTGAATAATTCCCCATCTATTTGCAGCCAATTTTACATGAAGAGTGTAAATTTTATTTAAAGTGACAAAAGGTCCCAAAACAAATCACTCTAAAAGGAGCATAAAATACTCAAAATCTTTTTATCTAAGAATTTTATAAAAAATAAATAAAATCAATATGTTTTGTGCTTCCTAACCTGTTCAAGGAGGCATCTTTAAAATAATGTCATACAGAATTAATAAAAAATATCATAAAGTGGCCGATAAGTGCAGCTTAAACGCATTTTAAAAGCGACCTGCAAGGTTTACTGACTGCAATGTGTTCGATCAGCAGTGTGCAAACATTTTGGGTCAAAATCGTTGAATCAAAAGTAATCAGACGCCTAAAGATCCCAACCTAAAATCAATAATAATGCAGCTAAATTTACTTTATTTTTTATCTACACAAAAGTTGTAAATTTCCACCAAAAAACTCATAAATTGAAATTAATCTCAGAAAAAAAATTCTGACTTTTGAAAATTGCCAACATTTGAAAATGTTTATTGTAGAAAATTTCTGAGAATAGTGGACATTTACTACTTTTTAATTTTTTTTTATCAATCTACATCGGCCGTAACGCGCCAACGTAGATTTTACACGTTTTCTGTTTTAAAAGAAAAGCATTTGGTTTCGTTTCTCTTCGGCTCAATGGAACAAATTTATTTTCAGTAACAGGAACAGGATTTGCGTCACTTTGTTTAAAAACGTTTGTTATATTTAGTCAAGGCTAATAAATTAAATAAAAGCTGATTTTGGTGAATCATTTCTGTAAAAATCTCTGAATAAACTGTTTTACCTTTTCTTAAGGCTTCATTATAACAAGAAAAACACTTTACATTGTAAGAAAACTAAATTAAAAGTTTCCATCTGCATCTGTCGACTAAATTTGTATCATTTTTAATTGCATTTTTGAAAATTATTCACAAATGGCCGCCAAGAAACACTGGATGAAAAAACTGCAAACTTTCAACTGAATTACCACCAAAAAGTTCGTTATTATTCAGAATATCTCCGTAAAAGCACTGTAGATATGAAATGAAAGGAAAATATAAAATTTTTTATGCATTTGATAGAGAAAAGGGAAAGAAAAGTCATGTCTCATCACACTTAAAGGGACTGCAGTAAAGCTCAATAAAGCCTTTTATTTATTTTTGTACCAAAATAGGCAGTTAGAGCAGGGATAAATATTATATTATGTTAGATATAGATACATCTCTTTAATAGATTCTTTGCATCGGTGCTTTACTCTAACAAACAGTGGCATAATCCCCCGGCTAAAACACGCAGGCAGAGCCGTACGGAGGTTCCCGTTCTCTCAGCCGACGGTTACAAATAATCTACTGGGATTAACAAGGGAGGAAACATAAATCCAGAAGAACAGAGGAAACATTAAAGCTCTCAAAATGGGGTGAAAGTTGGTAGTTTTTCTGTGTTTTCAGGGCGCCGATGCTGAAAGAAGGGCCTCTCTGTACGCCTCTGTCCTCCAGTCAGCTTGGAGGAGTCGCCTTGAGGGATTAACATGGATTAAGGGGAGACGGTGGCTGACGAGGTCCATACGAGCAAGGGCTGGGTCATTAAAAGCATCTTGAATTCTGTCCTCAAACAGCAGCTGATTGGGTTATTTTTTACCGTCACGCGTCCTGTCACGATGCAGCTGAAGGTTCGGTTTCCGTGACGACAGGGAGGAAACGGTGAAATTAAAGCTGCAGCTGGTTTTTATAGAGGAGAGAAACAAAGCAAGTAGTGCTGAGGTCACAACCCAGAGTCAAAATAAAAAATAAAAGCACAATGTTACCAAAAAAATAAAAATACAAACTAAATAAAAAACATACAGTGGATTTATGACAAAGTAATAGGACCAGACAAAGAAAAAATTATAATTATAAGAAAAAAAGTTGTAGTAAAAGGAGAATGAAGTCATAATATCACGACTTTATTCTCATCTTATTTTGACTTTAATACGACTTTATAGTTATTAATATAACTAATTTTATTCTTGTCATAAAATTCCGAGAATAAAGTTGTACAAGAGTAAACTTAAAATAACATAATAATAAAGTAATAATGACTTTACTTTCATAATATTACAAATTTATTACATTATTTTAACTTTATTCTCGTATTATTTTTACTTTAATGGAACAACTTTATTACTTTATTCCCATTATAAAACTGCAAGAATAAAGTTGCAATATTACCAAAATACAGTTGTACAATAAAATAAAAATGATGCGATAATTTTTTTTTTACTTTATTCTCATTTAAACTTTAAGAGTATGACTTTACTAATGCAACTTAATATAACTTATTTTCCTCATAAAATTACAAGAATAGTCATATTATAACTGTCTCATAATACTACAACTTTATTTTTCATATTATTTCAACTTAATTTTATTAAGTTGAAATATTTTTATTTCAACTTAAAATAAAAATTTTAAGTTTTTATTTTAAAAACTTAAAATAAGTTTTTAAGTTATTTAAAAACTTATTTTATTTTCTTAGCATGACCCCAATACTCTGTCAAACTTTTTTTCATGACAAACTTTCATGTTTATGGGTCATCTGATATCTTTGTTTGCTAAAAATATGTAAAAAAAAACAAAAACAAAAAACAACCTTCACCAAAATCTTCTTCATAAGCTTTAACACAAAGACGCGTCACACAAGATGCTTTAGGAAATCAGCCCTCGTTAGTGCAACTACATTTAGAGGAGAAGGATGATGATGATGATAGAGATGAAGGAGGCGTTACACTGTTTAAGGTCAAAGTGCACGGAGAGCGAAGGAGACGATCTGGAAGTCTGAGGTAAAACCAGAAAAAGGAGAAATCCTGGAATCGTTTTACTGCTTTTTAAAAATAATGAAGTAAAGAAATCTCTTGATATTTAAAAATAGAAATGTTTCCTCTTAAGCTGCTAAAAAGTCAGATTGATCCGATTTTAATATGTTTTATTCAAGTTTCCTTCCAACTCTGCATATTTACTGACCAAGCAGGCAAGTGGAAAACATAGAGCGTATTTACTTTTAATTTTTATTCTTTAGCCCAGGGGTGTACAAACTTTTTGTCGAGTCAAACGTACTTGTGGGCCGAGAAAAATAAACCTACAATGAACCAAATAAAGTTGTTCACGTTATTATTTATTTTATTGAAGGAAATTCATGTTTATTTTTATTATCAAAACACTAAAAATAATTTACTGTATTAAATCAACTAGTTTTTAAATTCTTTTGGGGTTGATTGAACAAATTAGATCTCAGCTATAAGAACAAAATCTTTGCTTTGAATTGCCTTTTCCTGTCTCTTTAGAGGAATTTTTAAGAACTTTAATATTTAAAACTTCTCTTGGTACATTTTATATAACAGACAACATAGTAGGAGTGAAGTGAGCAACACCAGGGCTGCAACACAAAAACACAAATTATGACTGTTTTTGCTCATTAAGCCTCTGCTGGAAATATTCAAAATGAGGTGAAAATTATGGTCAGATTTTTAGTTTGAATTAGTTTCCATATTAATATTTTAGCAAAAAAATATTAACCCAAAGCTTCAAATATATCTTATAAAACTTTGATATAATTCTCTATATTGCATGAAGGAAATATAATTGTTTCATTTAAAAGTGGTTATGAATATTTTTCATGCTACATCCATAAACAGTAGCTTCTCAACACTTTGGTTTTTGCAAACACAAAATCTTTAAGTATTTTTGTCTAGTTTCTTAGTACACTTGAAATAAGACAAAACTAAGTTAGAAGTAACAGTAGAAATATCTTGATTTCAGTAAGATATAGGAGCTTGTTTTAAGTAAATAATTTCTTATTATGGATGAAAAACTACATGTTCCAGTGGCAGATTATTTTATGTATAACACTTTTTTCCTGTTATCCTTATAAACTTTGGAAAAATGTCTTGTTGTAAATGAAAGAATCGTCCAGTGGAACTAGAACTCGGTTGCTAGGTGACGGGCTGGGTTTAGCTGGGGTTGCTAGGTAACAACGTTATGTTACAAGTGAAATAATCTGCCAGTGGAATTAGAACTTTTTCATCAATATTAAGGGCTTATTTACTTAAACAAGCTCCTATGTCTTGCTGAGAAGTCACTTATAAGTTAATTTTGTCTTATTTCAAGTGTACCGAGATATTTACACTGGAAACTAGATCAAAATTACCTGGTAAAATTGTTGGGTTTTTTTTGTAGTGTGATGCTGAAATGCGTGGCAGGGGAAGAAAGAATTACCATAAACATTTTCACCTCCTATATAAGGATTTTAGAGTGTAGGAAGAGAAAATGGGGATACAAAGGGATGAGAAATGTAAAAAAAGACAGAAAGAAACTCTAAAAATATCCAATCCCATGTGGAATGACAGACAGAAAGACAGACAGGGAGTTAGATCAAGATTTTTGTCCCAAAAACATGCTCTTAAAGCTACAGCGTGCAAAAGTCTGCCTCTTGGTGACAATATTATCATGTATCATTACAAACCGATACATGAATGCATTACTCTTTGTTAATATGAAAACAACAACGACAACAACAATAAGAAGAACAGTAGTGAAATAAATCAGATCATGGTACAAGTTGCCTTGATTTGAACCAACTCCTTAAACATTAAGGAACCAAGCTGAAGGAAGATCCACCCGGAGGCTGCCGGACCGACCCGAGGTCCTCCCGCCGCAGGAAGGAGACGTCCCGGAAAGTCCCGGCCTCGCCGCGCCGTCATCGTGTGCTTGTGTGAATACACGTGTGTGCAGCAATGCAAAACAGAGGAAGCAGGCTGATAGTAGAAAAAAGTAAAATCAAGTGGGAAGTGTAGAGACGGTAATGTGTGTGCATGGATATTTTGCATGTGTGTGTTTGTTCAGAGTCGCTCCTTGGTGGTCACCCAGATGTAAGGACCCGACTGCTCCTCGATGATTTGCTTCACCTGCGAGTAAATTTCCTCTAAAGAAGAGCCGTGGACTATTGCTGCAAGAGAGACAAACATGCAGAGATCAGTGGGTTACAAAGGAAATACACATTGTTTCTGAGCAGAAAGAAGCAGAAAATAAATAAATAAATCACTTAATATGTTCTCTCCATTTTTTGAACAAAGTAATTCTTAGATAATAAAATTTTAGTCAGTTCCTCGTATTTTGTTTTATGGTGTCTTGTGACTTTAAATCCACGGCCCCCCCAAACTCAAAGTTTACACTCGCATGTAAAAATAGCTTGCAATTAGATGCGCAATTATACAACCATACATCTTTCAAAAACAAAAGTGGAGCCTACTGCACAACCAACAAAAGTGCAGCAAGTAGTTTCTGAACAGTAAGTCAAGAACGAAACACTTGTCTTTTCCAGCAGCCATTGTACAGCGCAAAAAGGAAAATGAAGGAGTAAATTCAAGGAAAAGATGAGAAAAATTACAAGTCCGAAATAAAAAGTCGTATTCATATAATTGTTTTATGTGTGTGTGTGTGTGTAAGTTGACTAACCGGTGAAGTACTCTGCAAACTCCTGCTCCAGTTTGATGCCTCTGTCGAAGGCCTTCCTCGCCTGATCCTCTGTCAAACGCTTGTTCATCTCTCTGCGGAGAACAAACACGGAAGTTCAAAACCTGATTTTACTTTTGTTAAGTGTAGGTGTCCAACTAAACTAAACTTGAGGTTGTAAACAACAAGGAATGAGCTGTGGTGCAGTAAACCTACAATATATACGCGTATTTATACAGAAAAAAATATTGTGAAAAGGTTTTTTTTATAAATTTCAAAATGTTAATATTCATAAACACAAAAACAAAGGATGTTATATCTACAATTTCAGTATATTTTAGTTTTATAAATGTAATCCAGGACATGGTTCTAGTTAGTTAATTATTATTTAATTTTTCAAAAATGTTTTCTCAATTTCAGTTTTTGTCATATCATTAGTTTTAGTTAACTACAATAAGCAAGGTTGGTGGAATCAGCTGACTCTGGTTACCTAGCAACAACCTTCTGAGTAACTTTTGGTTACCTAGCAACAACCTTCTGAGTAACTTTTGGTTACCTAGCAACAACCTGTCTAGTAACTTGTACAGCAGCACTTTAAGGTTTCGCTACTGTGCCCCACAATTGCTTAAAAATAAAAAAGACAACGGTGTGGAGAGAAAACTGGATGAAACAGGAAAGGTCATGTCACCAGTGTTTAATATTTCTAATATTTAAAACAGAAAACCTACCAACTGCTACAAAACACTTACATCGTGATACATTTTCAGCCATATCGTCCAGTCCTAATTAAAACGAAGCACTTTCTCTGTAAAACCTTTCAGTTTGAAAGCGTACAAGCGTGGTTATTTAGTACATCTGCTACTCACAGGATGTTGTCGACATTTCGCGGTCTAAGGAGGATAGCGATGGGGTAGAGGCCCGCCATCTGGAGACGCTTTATGGCATTCCCAGAAACATCCAGGATGCAGTGTTTCCCCTGCAGGAGACCAAGAGTCCGACAATCAGCTGCCTTCAACGCGCTCTTCCTCCCGACGCGCTCTGAGAGGGCCTTACCTTGTCGGCGACCTCTTTGACAGACTGTATGCTGGTCCCGTAGAGGTGGTTGTTGTACTGTCCCGCCTCGATGAACTTGTGTTCCTGAATCTCTCGCTCCATCAGCTCTCTCGAGGACATGAAGTGATAATCTCTGCCGTCCACCTCGTAGTCTCTTCGTGGCCGTGTTGTGTCTAACAGGGACAGGATTCATACAGATTCAGATGTGGCAAAAATAATAAATAGAAATGACGCTGCACAAACACAAAATCTAAATTATGATTGTCAGGTTTCTAGTGTGAATATTTTGAATTCACACTATCTTAAAAAAGATTTAAAAAACTAGTTCCACTGGCAGATTTTTACACTTATCTCAAAATTTTTTTTCCAGGTTAAAAGTGAAAAACATTCTGACAGGTGAACTAACACTTTAATCAAGAAACTCACGTGGGACGCAGGATCCAAACTTTTCAGGAAACTCAGAGATGAGGTCATCATTGACGCGATCTTTCATTGGTCCAAGCACGATGACTGGCCGTGTGTAATTAACTGGGAAAAAATGAAAAGGAGGAAGTTTATTTCCACGAAAAGACATTTGTTTGATTACAAAAAGTAAAAACAGGCTGAATCTGACAAAATCTTTCTCATTTCACAAAATAAATTCACTGCTGATGTCTAATGAACTATAATTTAATCCTTATAACCAAAGAAATGATACTTTAAAAATTCTAAGTGTAAAAATACAAGGGAAACCAAACTAACAGGACCAAGAAAACGTCCACTTTAATCTGATCCTACAGGATGTTATAACTATAACTGAACAGATGGAGAAGTAATGAAATCTTAAGTCATTGTACATCAAAACTTAAAAGTTGTTTTGTACGTTATTAAATCAAAGAAATCCAGTTTGAAGATTGAAGATTCTTTTGGGCTCGGAAGAAAAAAGTAATTCAATCCATTCTAATTTCTTTTAATTTGTTTTCTATTTTAAACCTGGTTTAATAAATTAGTTAAAATCCAAATGAGTTTTCTCAAATCAAGTCGGTTGATAAATTTGTTCTTATTTACTATGAAATAAAAAGAAAAATCTAAATATTTTTGTTGTACAGTAAGCTAAAATAAATTATTGAAGACAGAAATAGTATTATAGTGGAAAAAATTTAAAATTAAATGATTATTTGCATATTTTGTAGCATTGTCCAGAATTGTTCCCGACCTGAAGCTAAAGCCTCTCAAATGCTGCCAGGTGATTTAATGATTCATAATTCATAGAAATAACTCAAAAAGGAGAATAAAAAATAAAATAAGCGTCATTTACGTACCTTCCTGCTGCACAACAGGCTGGTATGTCAGGAGGATCTCCTCCTGGCCAGCTGTTCAAACAGAAACAAATATTTTTAAAGGCTTAATGATCACGTTTTTGACACCACACCAAACTCCTACCCACTTCTACGTTTGGAAAGAAAACTTCTCCAGCAGCTCTGGAAAAGTAGAGAGAAATGTGACTTGCACACAAGACCCACATGCACATAATTAACACACACAGGGAAACACACACCCATGGACAGACGAAATGGAAAACACAAGAGGACGTAGAGCGAGGCGCAGCGGAGAAAAGGTAGAGAAATGGAGGACAGAGGAGGATCTACACTTACAGGAACTACTCTCACTATCACTGGTGCCAGAGGTTACCAGCGCTGGAAGGACAAGACAGGTCAGAGTCAACACACACACATCCACACAATTACATACACACACATAACTCACAGGAACACAAACACAACTTACACGTATAAAATGTCTTATATTTAGTCATCAATTTTCTGGAGGCACAACCATTTTAAAGCCAAAGCTAAGTTAAGTTTCGGTAACTCAAGTCATTTTTCTCTTTTGTAAATAGTAACACTGCAAAAACAAAATATTACTCAGTATTTTGGTCTAGTTAAAGAGTGGAAATATCTTGGTACACTTGAAATAAGACAAAACAAACACAAGTAACTTCTCAGCATAGGAACTCGTTTTAAGTAAATAAGTTCTTAACCTGGATGAAAACGTTCTTGTTCCACTGGCAAATTATTTCACTTGTAACAAAGCACCGTTACCTAGCAACCCCAGCCAAACCAAGCCCGTTACCTAGCAACCCAGTTCTAGTTCCACTGGAAGATTCTTTCACTTTTAACAAGACATTTTCCCCATGATATAAGTGCAACAGAATTAATCCACCAATGAAACTAATACTTTTTAATCAATATTAATGAAATATTGATTTAAAACAAGCGCCTATATTTCACTGAAAAGTTACTTGTAAGTTAATTTTGTCTTATTTCAACTGTGCTAAGATATTTGCACAAGAAACCCAGTTCTAGTTCCACTGGAAGATTATTTTATAATAAAACATTTATTCCATGTTATAAAACAGGCTCCTCTATCTCACAGTAAAGTTACTTATAAGTTAGTTTTGTCTTATTTCAAATGTACTAAGATATTTGCACTAGATACTATACCAAAATTACTTAGTAAGATTTTGTGTTTTTGCAGTGAAATATTATTATACTTCTTATTCCTAAAGAAAAGTCTGAATTATGAAAACTCAAAGCTGATGTTAACACAATAGTCTGCACAGGACTATTCTACAATGCGAAACCTGCATTTAAAGCAGAGACAGCCTCTGGGTTGTGCTGATGTAATAAAAGATGATTTATTTGACTTCTGTGCTTTCCACTCCAAATGCAGCTTTCCTTTTTCACATCAGCAGATTTTTATTTTTACAAAGATCTGAAGACCATAAAAAATGGAAGTAAAACATCTGTGTTGCAAGACACAGAAATAAAACTTTAACTTTTTCTTGATTTAACAAGGAATCATTGTGAAAAACAAAACAAGTGTAAGATTTAGCCAAATTTCAGTTAATTAAAAACAAATAAAGCAGAAGATTCTTCAGGAATAATAAACAAATTAGGTCTAGTTGGATGAAAATAAAGCAATCTATAAATTTCATCACTAATATACCATTTAATCTAGAAAACTACACAACAAAGTGATAAATTAAAACTATTTTGAGGGAATATTATTGCTATCCTCTATCAAAACAGACAAAACTATTGTATCAGGACAAGCAGTTACACATAGTGACCAGCAGGTGTCAGCAATAGTTAGGTAGCTCACCTTTATCCTCTTGATCCTGGAGGAGATAGAAAGAGAGGAGATCATTAATCACCACTCACAGGACAATGAAAGCGTGGGTGTGTGTGTGTGTGTGTGTGTGTGTTGTCAGCAGAAACACGGTTTGAAAGTCCGAAATAACTGAGAGAGGAAGTGTGTGTGAGGGTGTGATCTTTTTTAATGATCATTTCTTCATCACGTGGCGCACCAGTTCGTACGGCGTGAAGAAAACAGAAGGGTGAGATCGAGCCGACAGCGCAGTGCTATCAATAGCTTGTGCTAAACTTGTGTCAAAGCTCATCTCCACACTCAAGTAATGCTGCAGCCTCAGATCTGATCAAGTTCTAACATTTAAAGGCAACTTATTATGCTTCCTTCAACATGTAAGGCCAGGATTTCTGCACAAAATCATTCCTAGTAAATAAGATTTTAATCTTATTGTCACTTTAACATCCCTCCAACTCAACTTTTACACTCGCACGTGAAAACGGATGCAAACAGACGTGCAACTATACAACTCTACATGTTTGAAAAGCAGAAGTGGAGCCTTCTGCATAACCAACTAGAATGCGATAAGTCGTTTCTGGATGATAAGACAACATAACAGTTATCCTTTCCAGCAGCCATTGTACAGCTCATACAGTCGTAAAACCAGCTGATTAAATATCCTGGAGCTCTGCTTGGGTTGCTCCAGGTCAGTGAACGGGCTGGGATTCACTGTGGTTGCTAGGTAACGGGGTGCAATGACTTCATGCTGGAGGTTTTTGAAACGGCTCATTTTCCAAACACCAAAAAACATCAACTTACTGCCAAAAACCGAGTGCCATAGCTGTTTTTAGAAGTAGAAAGAATCCAAATGGAAATACAAAAAGGTCCAAAATGTGAATTTTGCATAATAATAAGTATCTCAATAACAAAGTGAAAAAGTGAAAAGGTAAAACAAAAACATTTCCAGGAAGAAGTCTGCTCCTGTCATGTGTTTTTGTAGCATATTTAAAAAGAAAATTGACGATAGAACATTAGGAAAAACTGGCAGGTTGATCATTTTAAAAATAATGGATGATAGTCCATAGATTTTAGCTTCATTTCAAGGGAGTAAATCCCATCTCATTATTGGACCATAAACAGGAACATTTCTTAATTTTTGGGGGTGTCAGCAAAGTTACAGTGAAATGTAACGCAAAATGTGGTTTAAAAAGTTTTTTTCACTATTGAGAAGTAAAACTAATATTCAAATGTTGCTTAGATACGAGTTTTGTTCAGCCTGACTGATCTAATCTCTGCTACACCTTTACAAACATTTAAGGTTCTAAATACAATAGGTTTAATGAGTAACTGCTCTTTTTAAAATTCCTCATAAACATTGATTTATTGAAATGGTTCCCAATACAAGTTATGGACTATTTAAATTATGACTTGTTAAGTTGCTTTATTTTTAAGCCTTTTTTAGTTTTGCCATGTCCTGGGTAACTGGGAACAAATAAGTAGACAGAAATGAATATCTGGGGGCTTCTAGACTTTTCCAAGATTGGGCGGGGGGTCCGGCCCCCCTTAGCCCCCTGGGATTTACGCCTCTGTTTTATTTAAAAAGGTGCTGAGTTGTTTACTATTATTAAACGCTCCAGCGATTCTTCATCAATAACGACATGATGAGTCCAGACAAGAAGGTGATTTTAGAACAAATTGAACTCAAGAAACTAAAATGAATGAAATAAGCCAAAAGTTTTAGCTCAAAAAGTGGATTTATGACAGCATTAATCTATTTATCCAACATAAAAGAGCTGTTCAGTGTTAGATCCCAAACTTTGCTAATATGAGAAGCTGAAAAACCAGAAACATCGACTGAAATGACAAGATGGATTATCTTTATTTTTTTGTTGGTTTTCTTAGCATCTTAAAACACTAACAACTAACTTTTATGTGAAAAGAAAGTCTTTTTTTACATTTTATCAACACTTTGGTTTCGGGTTTTTGCTGGAAGTTGGAACCATTTCAGGCAAAATGATAACTTTTACAAAGTAGTAATCAAACTATTGATTAAATTGTTCACTTGTTTCAAAGAAATGTGCTGAGACAGTTGGGTTAAATTGGCCAAACGTTTAGGGTCAGAATGAGATGAACAAACTCACCGATCTGTCCTGAGACCTCGACACTCTGACCATCTTTAGCCTCGACCTTTCCTTCTTCTCTGCTCTGTGAGAGAAACAAAATGAGCAAAAACAGAAATCAACACTAACAGAGAAGAAACTTAGGCTTTCTTTAAGAAGCTAATAAGGAATAAAACGAATCTCAACAAACAAAAGTGCATTAGGGCCATTGTAAAAGAAGGAGAAGTACATTTTCAGTAACAATCACAAATGTTTTTTTTACTAGAAAATTTCTGAGTCTGAAAAGTCAAAAATTGCTAGAAAATTTTTTTTTTTTTAAATTTGTATTTCTAGAAAAAACATGGACATGCCTGAGTTTTAAGAGTAAATAATTCACTAGAAAAAAAACAGAAAATTTTAGATTAATCTTGAAAATTTTCTCGACAAAACAAGAACATTTCTGAGTTTGAAAAGTAAAAGATTTTCTGAAAGAAAATTGAAAATTTCTGAACTTGAAGTCTATAATTTACCAGAAACAAACAAATATTTCGAAATTAATCTCAGAATTTTTTTTTTTAAAAATAAGGACATTTCTGAGTTTAATAAGTTGAAAATTTTCTAGAAAATAACTTACATTTTGAGATTAATCACCAAAATATTCTACAAAAAGCATAAAAATTTTCTGAGTTCTAAAAGTTTTCTTGTTAAATTTTGTAAATACAATGAATAACGTCCTTTTCCAAAACAAAACAAAAAAAACATCAAATTGCTGCAGGGTTTTTTCACTCAAGAAGTTTGGCCATCATGACAAACACCTTTATACTTTTTCTAACATGTTTGGTGAAATAAAGCTTCATCGTTGACACTGTTAGCGAAGCGGCTAGTCAGTTAGCAACCTCAGCCACTCCATCAAACATCAGGGTGACAATCCTTCCTCTGCTCCCTGTTTCCTCTCATCCTCGCCTCGCTGGCCTCCGACACGTCCTCCCTTCTCTTCCTCTCAGTCCATAACACTTCACATTCCTCCCTCCTTGTCACCTGCCTCTGTGCCACACTTGGAAACATCGCTCTGCCAAACAGACTCCTCACACCTCAGAAACCTGTCAGCGTCTGAGTCGCCTGAGGAAATGGCGTCACCGAGACAAGGAGGATTTTTTTAGCTTTCTTCTCAGATGAAATGATCTAATTATAAACTGTAACGACACTGAATAAATTGAAAAATTACACTTTACCTAAAAGTAAATCTAGTCTAAAGTAACAGGAAAAAGTTCAGTGGGCTCAGTTCAAAGATAAAGTATTTATTGTTGGAAAGCATGTGTCTGCGTCATCAGAATAAAATAATATAATAAAATATATAACAAAAGAGAACTGACAACCATTCATTATGCATTCGAAAAAGATTCTCTAAACTTGAACTTTTTCTTTTTATGTAAAATTCAAAGATTTCCTCCATTTATTTGCTATTTATTGCAACTGAACAACTTCATAAATTTTTTATCAGCTACAAAATCAACAAAATAAAAGTGAAAATTTAAAGTTACAGGTAAAAATCTTCCAGGTGTTGAAAATCTCTAAATCTGATGTAATATTTTAATAAACCCTGAATTCATGTAATTCTATGCTGTTGAAACCCAAACGTCCAGTCCAGATGTTTTCCTAACCGGTTATGAACAAAGAAGAGTTTCTAATAGATGTGTTATTTCTTAAAGATAAAGTCAGAAAACATTTCAGACGTAGATTTTTTACACAGAAGCACATGCCAGAACACATTTGCCATTTCTTTTTATGTAACTGTCGCCCTTGTCAGATCAGATTAGCTGGGTGTCATTTACACGTTCTGACCCACATCTACCTAAAATCAACTTCAAGACACTTTATGATTTTGGGAAAATATTCTGCAAGACAAAAGTGAATCATTTTTAACATTGTGTGTCCTTAAGGGCGCATCTATTCAGGCTAGTTCTATACTTTATTGTTTATTTTACATTATACTTAGAATTCCTAATTGCACTTTCTGAACCATTTAAAAGAAAGTTTAAGTTTGATTTCCCTTCCTTTTAAATGTTTGGATTACTCTGTCTATTTAATAGAGTCTCCTGCTCTGCTGCGATCATTTCCAACCGGGTTCTATGCATTATTTAAATGTTCCCTTTTACAGGTAAAAGCTTCTGACTCCAGAATGGGATATTTTCAGATTTAACATCTTCTTGTCCTTTAAGGGCGAAAGAACGGGACATTAATGTTCCCTAAAAGTCTCTTCAGTCAATATTCTATTTTTACTTTAGATAGAAAAAGCTGCATTTTCATTACAAATGTGCATTATTAGTGCATACAATAGTTGTAGTAAAGAACTTTTTTGATTTCCTTGTGTTTTCTATCATGTAAATAACTCAAAATGTCTTCACGGTCTTATTGTGGCCTCTCACATTAGGAGACTAATCTTTATGTGTCAGGTTGTATAAACTAAGATGTTGTGTTATTGCGGGGAAATATCTAGTGAAGTGGTTTGTGAGTGTAAAATGGGGTAAGTGTTCCTGGGTCTGAAAACGTTTGAGAAACACTGCTTTACGTGATTGTAATCCCATCAGCTACCCAATCTGTGAACCCCACCGATGTCTTCTGAACCCCTTAGCGTTCTGACCTCCTTCGGCTGGGGATGAGTCCGACTTCAGGGCAGTTTGGGGGCGGAGGGCTGAGGTGACGGGCGGGCCACCACTCCTCCTCGCCAGCGCTGCTCACATGGAGGATGTCCCCAAAGCCAAACGGCAGGGCCTGATTGGGCGCACTCAGATCTGCAGCACTTCCATCGTAGTCGAACAAAGCTCTGAAAACAAAAGAAACAGACTAAATTTAATGAACTGGCCGATTATGCTGCAAAAACACAAAATATTACCAAGTATGTTTGATGCGATTTCTAGTGAAAATGTCTTTGTACACTTGAAATACAACAAAACTAACAAGTAACTTTTAAGGAGGATATAGGAGCTTCTTTTAAGTCAATAATTCATTAAAATTTATGAAACAGTTGTAGTTCCACTAACAGATTATTTCACTTGAAAAATGTCCTATAGGTGAAATAATCTGGCAGTGGAACTAGTACTTTTTATTAAATCAGTATTAAAAAAATTATTAACTCAAAACAAGCTCCTATATCTTTCTTAAAAGTTACTTATGAGTTAATTTTGTCTGTCTTTAAATATCCTATGATATTTACACTAGAAACTAGACTAAAAGTGTTTAGTAGGATTTTGTGTTTTTGCAGTGAACAACAATCTTTTGGGACAATGATCCATTCAACAGTCAGGTTTTTCCTAATTAATGTTCTGTTAAAAGAGTTAGTTGTTACAGTGAAAAAATACAAAATATTACCAAATATTTAGGTGTATTTTCTAGTGTCAATATCTTAATATACTTGAAATAAGACAAAGTTAACTTATAACTTACTTTTCAGCAATTTATATGAGATTTTTTTAAGTCAATAATTTCTTAATATTGATTAAAAAAACACTAGTTCCACTGGCAGATTATTTCACGTATAACAAGACATTCTTCCCAATCTGCTAGTGGAACTACAGTAGTGTGTTAAAATCAAATTAAGGAATTATTGACTTAAAACGAGCTCCTATATCTTGCTGAAATGATACTTATGAGTTAGTTTTGTCATATTTGAAGTGTACTAAGATATTTGGACTAGAAACTGTTTTTTGCAAGATTAGTATAATATCCCTCCCAACCTTTGTGAAAATATGTCTTCAGATTAAGCACCACTATTCATATATTTAAACACTTAATAAGCAATACAGTTAGGTGGGAGTGTTTTTGTCCAGTTCTGTGTAATTCATGCTTGATGTTACATCGGAATGGTAATAAGTGTGTGTGACTGCAGGAAGCGAACTCTTCCAGAGGGAAAAGACCTGGGAAAAATAGACCAGCAATATGTTTTTGCAACTGTGTGAATGCAAGGCAACTAGGGCTGAAATAAACTGAATTCCCAAATGTCCTTCCTGGCTTCATCAATAAAACAGGGCAAAGGCACAGGAGTGAGTGACAATGAAATTAGATGGAGAAGACAGAGAGAGAGACAGAGAAAGAGAGGAAGGGAGAGCGAGAGAGAGCTGTAAATAGCCTGACAAAGGTCAAAAAAACGCCACCCAGAGTTTTAACAGCGCCTGAATAAAATGGAGAGAACTTGTACTAAAATATTAGATAAAGAGGAGTACAAAAAGGGGACGGTACTTCAATAAAGTGCTTTTAGATCAGATAATTACACATGTGCAAGTTATAGTTTACGTCCGGAAATTTTGAGCATGTGCACAAAAAAGGACTTGTTTTACTGCCGCGATAAAACGACTCCGTTTACTAAATGAAACCCAAAGATGTAGGTACAAATAATTAATGCTTTGAGCCACAGTACAGGAAAAAAAAATATGCGAAAAACTATGAAGAATAACTCAGAACCAGATTTTTCTCGCTCTCTGCGTCGCCTGAGCTACACGCAGACTCGTTTCCATGGCAACAGGCACAAAACGATACTTTATGTTTCAGGATTCAACACCAAAAAGCACTCAGACATTTCAGACACAAAGAACAGAACATTCAGTACGTTACAGTTTTATGTTTTTAGGCTTTAAGTTTATTTTCGATCAATAATAAAAGCTCCGGTAGATTAGCTACCGAATAGCTAAGCTAACACTGAAGTGGTTGATTAGCTAATTTCAACACCTGCTCTACTCATGATCTGTCAGAGTTGATGTGTGGTTTCCCCCAGTGTATTATAGGCCTGGCAGCCCGCCAGGCTTTACTAGCCCCACAGCCAGGCTAAGCCTTTATTGTTTATGTTTTTAGGAAAATTAAAATAAAAAAATTAAAAAAATCACTATTTTTTTTTTTTTAAGCCAGATTGCAAACGTCTCTGTTGCTCTGAGCGTTTCACTGGCGGAACAGATTTATTCCTAAAAGATATGTTTATAGAAGACAAGTCTAATGTTTATGCATTTAAAGCCAGACCAATCACACTGCTGGAGCCTCTGCGCGCTGCAGCAGTTGAGTTTATCTCAACGTGGATAGCGCGCGCCTCCTTTCACTCAAAGTGAACACAGGCTGACCTGAGCCTGTGTTTAAAGGCTGACCTTTGGACACAGACCTTTCCAAAGGTCAAGAATATTTACATCAACCCCCTGTGAGGAACTATGTTTCTTGATCAAGTTAGGAGTTTAAACCCCACCGCGTTACCTCTGGTTGCACAGCTCTACGTGAACCGAAGAAATAACTTGAAGTCGCGCTTTCAGAGGTACGTTGAGAATGATTTATTTGTAGACAAATAATTTTGTGCGGCTTTTCCATCTCAACATGCTGCCCAGCGTCTGGCTCTGTCTGCGCTGATTAAGTTTATGTATGGTCCCGGTCGGCCGGTGCTTTAGTGGTTAACGAACCAGCGCTAACCTCATCATGAAGGTTCAGCCAGGAGAGGAGCTTTCGCTGTCCTTGCAGTCATGCATCACACTGGTTTTATATTATTTTATTTTATTTTATTTTTTCCGGTTACACGATGCATCAAACCGTATCAAATGCTTTGTCTACTTAGTCAGCCAGAGTTAATGTGCCCGGAGATCTGAGAAAGTCGTCCCATAAACTCGAGCAACAGCTTCTGTGGCCCTTATTAAAAACTCAACAGACATGAAATGGGAGAGCTACTAAAGCCACATTAGCAGCATTTAATTAAATCTCCCGTTTGTAGCGCATCTCTGTGCGCAGTGCAGGGCCGGTCCAAGGCTTTATGAGGCCTTGAGCAGAATTTGACTTGGGGGTCCCTTTTGTTGCTAAAAACATCAGCACCTTTAACAGCTTTGTATATTTAGTGAAATCTGGGAGAGGTGGAGCAGTTTAAATGGCCAACCTAAAAAGCAATAAGTTATAATCGCAGTTTACTAATTTTATATTTGTGAACAAACAGAGCTCAAACTCAAAGATTAAACTCATAGCATCAGATTGTTGCTATGGTAACAAAACAAAATTAATATTGTTCTTTGAACTTTTTCAATGTAAAGTTGCCAGATCCTGAAAACCTTGCATATAAATGTTAAACAATTTAAAATCTTTTAAATTATGTAAGCTGAAACCATTAAATCAAATTTAGCAGCATTGATACTCTCAATAAACAAATGTTACATTTATGTATCTGTGGTCTGTGTTCAAATATTAGCATTTATGGGGCCCCTTAAGCCCTGAGGGCCTTATGGAGCTGCTGACTTAATTTGGATTAAACAGAAGTGCAAATAATTGATACTCACTTTAATTGTATTTTTTGATTTGTTATTTATCAGACTAATTGTGGGTTTAATTAGCGTTTCACTGGTGATGTTTTCCAGTAACATATAATTTCCCAGTAATATTTTTACATTTCCTGTCTGCTATCTTTTAGTACAAAAACACAGTGGACCGCCTTGGCACACCGAATACCGGGCTTAGCAAGTTTGCTGGGGGAAACCCTGATATCTAATCATACTTACTTATAAAGTGTATGGCGGAGTGAGTGGAGTTCTGGAGAGTGTGACGTCATGTGCAAAGGGTCAGCAGTTCGATTCGCAGAACTGATCTGATCGTTTCCGTAGCAACAACCAGAAGCAAGATCTTGCCTCAGAACTACAGTGAGCTCACTGATGAGGTCACAGAACATCATAGATCAAAGAGGTTCTGCTTGTCTCTCAGAACATTAGTCAGAATTGAAACGGTAAACTTAGCGGTTCAAAATGACCAGTTTCACAAAGATACAAGTCGGCGTGTTTTTTTCACTTGGCTTCGGACTAGGGTACTTGGTGACTACAGCTATGAGGAAAATCTTTGATTATTACCTCTCTGGAAGTGATTTGGACAGCAGTAGCTCTCAGGCTGAAAGCACTGAAAGCAGAGTCTTGGGAGACGATATTTCCTCTCTTCCTTCTGAAGGACTGTCTGAAGTTACAGCGATTGCTTCGACTTCTGAGGGGACTGTGCTCTCATCTGTGGAAGAGAGCACAGTCTTTGGAAATATTATTTCAAGAGAAACTGACCCGGATGGGAAAGTTTTCACAAAGGAGGAGAAATTTTTCTCTGCTTTGAGTAGCAAGACTTCACAGGATGGTGCTCAGGAGCGCACTGCTCCTGCTGCCCCTCCGGCCACCGATGCCCTTCCTGCCACTGCTGCTCATCCTGCCCCTCTTTCCACTGCCGCTCGTCCTGCCCTTCCTGCCACTGACGCTCATCCTGCCACTGAAGCTCATCCTGCCCCTCTTGCCACTGCTGCTCGTCCTACCCTTCCTGCCCTTCCTCCCATTGCTGCTCATCTTGTCACTGATGCTCGTCCTGCCAAAGCCGCTCGTCCTACCCCTCTTGCCATTGATGCTCGTTCTGCCCCTCTTGCCACTGATGCTCGTTCTGCCCCTCTTGCCACTGATGCTCATCCTGCCCCTCTTGCCACTGCTGCTCATCCTGCCCCTCTTGCCACTGCTGCTCATCCTGCCCCTCCTGCCACTGATGCTCATCCTGCTCCTCTGGCCACTGCTGCTCGTCCTGCCCCTCTTGCCATTGATGCTCGTTCTGCCCCTCTTGCCATTGATGCTCATTCTGCCCCTCTTGCCATTGATGCTCATTCTGCCCATCCTGCCACTGATGCTCATCCTGCCCCTCTTGCCACTGATGCTCATCCTGCCCCTCTTGCCACTGATGCTCATCCTGCCCCTCTTGCCACTGCTGCTCATCCTGCCCCTCTTGCCACTGCTGCT
>CAEFZX010029082.1:0-19558 GCA_903066825.1 Alfaro cultratus
CTGTGAAACTTCTCTCTGCCAGGCTGAAGTTATATTGCCCCGAGGAATGCCAATTTTATGGCCTCTTGTTCCTGTGTGATTACACCACAGGATCTTTAGTGAGAATTCCCTTAAATCCTTTAACACAAACCTATTCCAAATGAGAATATTCAATATACCTTTTACACATGCTGTAGGATTAACTGTATCAAGACATTAAACATAATTATTTTCCTCATCACAGTCAAAGTGTTTAAAAGCTGTTGCTGAGTAACAAAATTGTTTCCTGTGAACTTTTGGACTGATTAAGTGGAATTCATCACAATAGCTGCATGAATAAAGCAAAATGCCTGAACAGCTTCAGCTCTTTTAGGAGGCAGATTCCTCTTAATAATTCTGATAAATTAATGCTCTACATGCTGGAAGATTAATATTTTAGGTAAAAATAAAGGCAAAAAATATGAAAATTACATTATTTTAATGCAACAGTCTTTAAAACATATTTTTATTTTAGAACATATTAGTAAATAGGCCTAGCAATGTTGTTCCAAAACTAAGTTAAATATTTTATCAAAATGATCACTAACTTGTGCATTTCTTATTTAGCTATTTATCTTCTAATTTGCCATTCTCACTTGTTGGCACACTTGGATCCTCTGTTTACTGCAGTAAGACAACGATACACAGGGAATGCAGAAAAATGTTTTCAGAGGGGGAAATCTTGCACATTTAAAAAATGATTGTACTTTGTACATCCCCTTTGGCCCAGAAACTGCAGTCTTTTTCCAGATGGCAGCAGAGTGAAAACTAGTGAGGACGGTAGCATCTCCTACAATACTAAAGGCTTTCATGCGAAAAGCCTCCGTAAGATCTTCCACCTGCTTAGAAGGTCTTGTTGCAAAACACAAGGGATTACACAGTGATGCAGCTGGTCAGGATTCTCTTGATTGTGCCTCTTAAGAAGGTGGACAGGATGGTTACAAGCTAGTGTTCTGGCTTTTCTTAGGCTGCAGAAAAAGTAAAACTGTACACAGCAATGCTGTGTTACTAGTCCAAGAGAATTCTTCTGTGATATATGATATGGACAGCTGATGTTTTTTTCTTTTTTTTTGATGAATTATCAGGCTCTTATAGGGCCATATAAGGTATTTTGTGTCTGTTCTTCAAGGAAGGTGTCAATACAACTGTTTCTAGAAATATCCAGGAAGAGCCGGTTGCTGCGTTGAAGTTTTGACCCTTTTTTCTTACTTTTTGCAGCTGCAAAACCAGAAGAAAAAACTGAGGTTCCAACAGTGTCTGGGAAAGTGGATGGTGAAAAAGGAGAGAAGAAGAGCAAGGAGGGAAAGAAAGACAAGAGTGCCAAAGAAGGGAAAGAGGATGGCAAGGAGGCTTCTACAAAAAAGAAGGGTGAAAAGGGAGAGAAGGGGGAGAAGGGAGAAAAGGGGGAAAAAGGAGCATCCAAGAAAGAAGGTGGTGAAGGAAAAGGCAAGAAGAGCGACAAAGGAGAGAAGGATGAAAAAGGAGGCAAAGGAGGTGCTAAAGGGGGAGGCAAAAAATCACAAAAGTGAACTGTGATCCCTCTTAAAGAAAAAAGATAACTGTTTTATACTTCAAGTAGCAAAAAACTATCCTTTTCTAAAATAAAGTTTGTCAGATCCATGTCACTGTATTACTTTTTTGAGTGGAAATCAAGAAAAAGCAACAAAAAAATAATGAAATTACAGATTTATTGTCTTACAATTTACTGATGAACATAAGAGATTAGAAACCATCGTTTAGAATATTTACACTGACATCTACAAATGCCTTAATTACAGAGTAATGAAGAGAGGGAGAGATGTATTCAACCAAATGCTGCCAATATACTACAGTTTTACACAAGGCCTAGAGACTAAACACCACTTCCACTGATTACATTTCAACATAAATAAATGACAAATTACACTTTTTACTTCCAGAGGAGGTATATAAACTCTTATAACATTAGCTCTGTGAAAATTGGCCTTAAAATCCTGAAAATCAGAACAGAATTGTGAAAAAAATAACAGGGAAAATAAAGTGCTAAAACAAAAATTGTAAGAATTTCTTTGTAAAAGTACTCGGGTTCTGGACCTTATTACAGAAGCCATTTAAACAATAATCAAATTGTTTTTACTGAACATATTTTCTGCAAGCTATATTCACTTGTAACATAGGAGCTTGTATTTTTTGGCCTATTGCATCAGGTGTATTGGATCCCCTAAATCTCGTGTGGCAGTTGTGACAGATAAAGTAAGTGGACAGGTGGAAGATGTCTGGATTAAGGAAGTGATGTGGAGTAATTTCTAAATTTCTCCAATGCCAGTGGTGTTGTGTATACTTCTGTAATATCCCAGAAAATTATGTTTTTCTCAATATGGTAAGACAATATAAGACATTTGGTGTAAAAAAACAAAACAAAACAAAAAAAACAAACATACGTTTTGATTCCCCTTCACCGCAAAAACAATGTGTATCTAAATAAATACTGCAAAAAGGACACTTTTTCCAATGTTTTTATTGTTTTTTGTTTTGTCCTTTTGATTTTTTTTATTGGCTTTTAGGATTCTAGGATCAAGGCTGTCTTTAAAAAAATAAGTAAATTCCCTTTGTTACAGACTTTGTAAAACGTTGCAGTTTTTGTTTCCTTCTAAAACGACGACTGAAGTACAGAAGTCTCTTAACAGATGAACAAAAGGAACTGAAATACATTAACCTCTTTTAGCAATTATGCTCATAGACTCACTGACAAAAGTACTGAAAAACTAAGAAGTTAAAATATAAAATGAGGTTTTAATTTGAGTTTGTTGTTTAAAATATGGCTGTAATGATGGTGTATCGTATAAATAAACCCTCATCACAAGAGTTTATATTAGAGGTAAAATCTGATCTAATAATCATGGATTTCAGATTCTAAGTTCGAAACAATATCTTTAACGTCAAAGTGTGTTTCATCATTTCACTATTTTTGGGAGGATTTGGTAAATTGAAATAAATATTGGGCATAAATACAAAGATATGTTGAAGTGTTACATTTTTAAGGCCATACCATGCCTTTTCTCTTTGATGCAATAATAAATAATATGCCCTACACAGTCAGCCATGCAAGTTAATTACTGAGTTTAATGTATTGTGTCAGTAACTGACTCCATGAATATCTGTCACGTTAATAAATTTACCACCTGTGTTTAGAGTCTACGTATAGTTCTGACATTCATTTAACTAACAGTTTAGCGAATATACGACACAACAGCTACAAAACATATACTTTATGTTTGGAACAACATTTAGCTCTTAATTAGAATGTACTTTTGATCTGTAAACACTGCGACTTGAATGTGAACGAAATGAAGCAGCACATTAGTGGGCCTTTTGTGAAAATCCTTTGTCCTTTGTGTCCAGCATAAATCCCACTCTTTGAATTCCTGGGGAATGTAATCTCATGGTTTTAATTTTCACTATCAAAACCTTATGACAACAAATCAAACCATTACTGTTCATGTTCTACCTTTACTCCAAACTCCACTTGAAATATTCTTACTTTGATATTCCTGTTATCATTTGTAAAATGTTCTCAATGTAAACTTTGGTCTTATTGAAGTTAGAGGTGAATTTAATGTAAATTTTATGGAACTATCAGATGGTTTTCTGAAACTCTTATAACTTTCAAGAAACATATTTGTGACAAGTAACATTCTTCCATAATGCCAAAATATATACATACACTGTTGCAGTTTGTGAAAATTCATTGAAGTCAGGAAAGTACTCATTATGAGTCAACTCACAATACAGTCAAGCTCCTAAAATACTCATTAATTTAATTTCAAATCTTATTAAATTGTACATCAATTTATAACAGCACAGTTCTTGTAAGTAGTGGAAAGTAGGTGGTAACTACTATGAAAGTTACATATTGTTTATATTTACTTACAGGCAAATTCTAGGAGATTTAAAAGAAAAACATTATATGTAAGGTCCATGGAGGTTCTTGGCAAGTCCCCAGAAAGCACCCAAAGATTAGTCAACCTTGTAATGAAGCTTGACTCCAGAAACTACACAGCAGGAAAATGCCTGAAAATATCAGATAGTACTGGCTCCATGATGTGGTGCGACCATAGTTTTTGAACAGAAAATTAGGTAATTTATAGATTCACTTCAATCCTTCACATTTCTTCTAATTAGACTGAAATTTATATGGATGAAAAAACCTGTAAAAAAATGAAAAGACAGAAAATAAAACTTCATGAGAATTGAAGATTCTGGAGATACAGAATTTGCTGAATCACCACTTGAAAAGTATGAAAATAAGTGTGTGACAACAAAGGACTTCAATTACCTGAGTAGCTTCCCTTTTACACTGACACAGATGTGAGTCAGTGGAGAACAAATGTGACCATGCCACAAAGTAGAACTGATGCTTTACAAATTGTAGCATTTATGATGTTTTCTATTCATATTAAACCTTGCTGAGAAAAGTTTCCCATCTTTAATGTACAGTAAATGAGTAAGGCTGATGTCTTGTCAACCTCATGCTTAATTTATACACATTTTCCTTGTAAGCGAACAGAAAACTATATAATCAGTCATGGCAGTGAAGTCAAAGTCAGAAACTTCACCCTGATTTAGGCTTTCACACATTCTCTTTGGCAGATGGTGGATGGAAGGACAAAAGGTATCTGCCTTTACGAACTTGCCGTCTTCATCTCTCAGCCAAGCTTGAAAAATCAAGACACTCTTTTGTTCCCTTGAGCCTCCTCAGTTTGCAGTATACTGGCTCAGTTTACAGGAGGAAAAGAGCCAATATTTTTGGTTCATGCAGTTTCCTCCTTCAGACCATCCACAGAGTGTTCACAATTTGTCTATTCGCTATATATGCTGTCCTCTAGAGGTCACATGACCGTCTCCCTCTCCTCCTCTACAACAGGAGTGGGTTTCTCTTCCACACTAGGCCGTGTTTGTGCGGACTGCTCCTCTTCAGGTATGTGAAGTTCCTGTCCTGAGGAAGGCACAGAGTTCTCTGAGACTGAGCCGTTCTTGACATAACCAGGAAGGTTCCTGTGGCCGTTTACAGGCAGCGGCCCTAGCCTTGTGGTGAGATGGACAGCCAGGGGTCCTCTGGCAGTGACATTGGTTACGCTAGTGTGTGATACCATTGGTCCATAGCTGTAAGTATTACTCCCACTTCTAGCTTTTCTCTTGAAGTCAAGGGCCAATGTTCTTCTGCTCCATGACTTTTTGATCTCAGCTTGCACCTTAAAGGATAATCAATTTATTTATATAAGATTAAAGTCATGGACATTGAAAAGAATGTTTCAAAGCACAATTCCTGGAGTTCTTACCTCCCCATTGCAAAAACAGTATATGATTGCAACTAAGAAACCCTAAAAGAGAGAGAGAGTGAGAAAGAAAATCTGGTTTTAGCGACACTATACAAAAATCAAGCAATGAGCACACGCTTAATATGGCATTTAAGCTGTGTAATTTGACATTTTCTTTGATATTCACAGTAATCTGTTATCCCTGCCATTTTCTTTATCTTAATGAGGATCTTCTAAGAAATCGGTAACCACACAATGAAAAACAGTTTGAGGATCTGTAGCTGTTGAATGGTGATAACATAAACCTTGTGGACAAATCCCAGTCAGGTCAAATTGGTTTCTTTAGCATGAAAAGACAAATAAAGGCTCCCAAAGTGATGAAGTGGAATTTCCAGAATTTCTACACCAATGATTTTATTTTAGTTTTTACCTGGAAGGAGTTGAAAAGCATCTCGTAGTGCATCTGTATCAACCATGGTATTCCAGAGACCTCTGTGTATGGCATGGCATGAAATATAATGTAGTGGACGCCAAACAGTGGCATCAGCACCAGCGTAGACTTCAAGAGCTTTCTGCAAAAGAACATTTCAAAGTCTAAAGATTATTTTAAAAAGAAAAGCAACAACATCAAAAATAGCAAAAACAAGTGAAAAAAAAAGCTAACTTTGTAATTATGGCTGCTGTCACACTTTTGCTTACCCCACTACATTTGTTGTCATATCTGATCATGAAACATAAGTGGGTTGAAACGTGAAGAGAGACATTTTAAGATGACAAGATCATCTCGTGGAAAGACGTGAAATAGGTCTATAAAATGACCAAAATCCCACATATGGGCCAGATATTCCAACTATTTGAAGCAAAAATGTTTTATTGTCGCCATACGTTCATCGTGGCCCTTCCTCTTTGGACTTCTAAATTAATCTTGATGTGTAATCCTGTAATACTGATGTGATATTTGCAATTACCAACATATTCTAAAAGAAAAAGTATTAAAATTGTATTTTAAACATGTTTGATTCTATTTTAGGTGTCATAAAGAACATAACACATGAAATTCCATCTACTCCCATTGAAGAAGGCTTGATGTTGGCAAACAAGTCCTGATAAACCAATGGAGAAGGACAGCTTCAGGAATTCTGAATCAAATGTTTCGAAGACTTGTCCATACCTGTACTGTTGTCTGGTGTCACATCTCCCAGCATTGGTTTCTAGTAGTTTAGTTGCCAAGACTCTGATGATGTTCAAAAATAAAATAAAATTAATCTGAAGAGAAAGCAGAAACATAATGTTAGGATTAGGTATAATTGGAAACGTAATAAGCTCTTTCTTATTCAACAGTTGTTAGGCCACAGGTGCAGTCAAGTGGTGTAATTTCCTGCACACCATCGGAATGAAGTACAAACTGGAAGCATGTACTTACCACCACCGCCACCAGAATAGGCACTTGATATATCCATTTCAAATTGCCTGCACTTAAGTCCCAACACCTGCAGAAATAAACAACAAGATGAGTAGGTAAGGGCTCAGGAATAAGCTAAAGAAGGGTTAAGTAGGTAAGCAGATTCAGAATCTCTCTGCTCCACTTAAGTGTCTTAAATGATATCTGACATTGTTTCACAATGTAATAGGAATGAGATAGAAATTTGACAGGACATTGTTTTTGTCCCCTATCTTCTCTAGATTTATAACACCTCTAGACACAAGTGTTATATGAAAACTAATTAGATTTTTCAAAACACTCATATTAAAGTTCTGACTTTAATCCCCCTTGAACTGATTTATTCCTCCTGAGATTCAGGTACATCTCTCTAATCTGTTCTGTATCATTCAAAGAGCTAATGAAATTGCTAGTTTGCTGGGAATTAAAATCACTGAATATTTCATATATTGATTCTGAATCCGCTCCTTTCAGCTTGATACTGGTGCATATAGATCTAGGCATAATACTTGGTGCTGTTTTACAGCTTCAGGGTAATGCTTAAGTTTTAAATGTCATGCTGGGGTGTTTTTTTTCTGCCCCAAAAGACCTGGAAAGTAAACAGAAATTATCTTTGGGACTCCAACCCACTTAGAAGAAAAACATGTGGTCTGGTTCCATTCAACAGGTGCTGAACACAGTGTCAGTCGGTCCTAACACAGCTCAAAGCAGACACTGAAGGTGGTGGTAATTATCGGTGGGGTTTGATGTTTTACCTTGCCATTGTCATTTTTTGCCTGATCAGTTGGACTTTTTTTTTTTTTTTTTCCCCACCAGGGGGCTTTTTTGTGGGCTCTAGTGTCCCTTATTTTGACAGTAGGCTGACAGGAACGGGGTAAGGAGAGGGAGGAAGACATGCGGCAAATGCCGCCGGGTCGGGGAGTTGAGCCCTCGACGGCCGCGTCAAGGACTCAAGGCCTCCAAATGTGGGTCGCGCTAACCCCTACGCCACCACGGCACGCCCAGTTGGACTTTTTAAGAGTGGATCATAACTTCTCTCCATTTATTTCATGTCAGCTTCAAAGCTTGACTTTAAATTAAATTTTTCAGGTACAGGTAGGGGCAGCAGGGATTGAGACCAAAAGAAGTGAATTTTAGTCAGTGACAAATTAATTTTTTTTTCTATTTTTTTGGAAATATAAGAAAGAAAAATGTTATAACCTTCTCTCAGACAGCTGAACAGTGAGTATTAATGCATTACTTTCTTGTCCACAAAGTTAGCTGGAGTTGCTTTTAAAAGGCTTTTAATAGATATTAAATGATGGACAATGTCAGATATTCAAACAGTAACCTTCTTTAAAGTCTTGTACCTCGACACCAGTGACTGGCCAATAGCTAATATATGCTTTGCAAAGTTCATTATTCTGACTGATTTTTTTTTATTTCACAACACCAAGCCTAAAACAGTATCAACAAAACAGTCTTTGTTCTCCAGAACAGTTTGTAATTTAGAGATAAACTAATCAGTTTCATTTACTGATTTATTTCTATTAATAATATTTTGGATGTCAATCGTCTCAAACTTTTTTAAGATACTATCTAAACAAGGCAATATGAACAAAAAGATAAAAGTTTTTCTGCACCAACTAATCAGTGGGTTTGAGAATCATTCATTCATTTAACAAAAAGTGGGAGTTTGAGCTATGAAACTCTTTTAGCAAAAGGATATGGTATTCAGCCAAAGATTTCTTAACATCCCAAGCTTTTCTCAATAAGTAGTAAATCCAGATTTGTGGCATGACAAAATTACACATTTAAGTGGCAAATAAATCTAATGTCTTTGTGAACCATATTTGGACTTTGGCATACAAAGAGAATAGCTAGAAATACTGATGACATCACTTTTCAGTAAATATTGCAAATGCTCATGATAATGGGTAAATCAATGTAAAAGGTATGTGCAATGCACAATTAATGCAAATCATAAACAATTTTCTAATTATATGTGTATTGCATCTTTAGTTAAAAGTAAAGATTTTTTTTTTTTTACCTTTTAAGATTTACCCTATTAAATAAGGTTCAAGATAAACATTGGCCTCCAAGGTGCTGGCCAGACTACAGAACATGTAGAAACTTAAAAATACTTAAACTATAAACAGAGGCTTGATTCAACATCATTAATCATCAGCTTCAAGGAACAATGGACATCAGCCTTACCGTATACAAATTTGACAAGAATAATAGGGATATTAATTATGCAGATCACTTACTCTGTGTCAGCAAGGGTGGCTCTCACAGTGGCCCAGATGGTCACAATCACAGCTGGTACTCCTAGGAAATTAATTAGAAACAATTCAAATTTGCTTTCATGTAAGCATATTCTGAAAAGTGTCCAAATTGCTATGTTTAATAATCCTGTATGAGTGGAAATTGGATAGGACAGCATCCACATTGTATGCGCTGTGCTTATGTGATTTATACGCACAGTGTGTACAATGCAGGAACTGTAAAACCCACGTTCAAACAGCTATTACTTAATGCTTTTACTTTTTTCATAAATCAATATCATCAATCGATGTAACAATGCTTACAGCTTTTAACCTTTTTTCATAAATGTGAAAAAAAAAAAAAAAAACTCAGACATTTAATACCTAATAAAGTTTTTTTTAATCAAAAGTCTACTGTCTAGAACTAGTAACAATGTTCATGCAGGTATCTTGCAAAAAACTTTTCATATTTTTTTTTTTCCAAGTTCAAGGCATAGGCACCGATTATGTGGGCACCTACACTTTTCAATGATTTACATGGATTCCAAAATTTTTACCATGTAAAAATCTAAAGAGTCTGGCAAACATTTCTATCCAGTCCCCTTTGTTTTTTTGTTTTTTTTACATCAAAATAAAATCTTGTGCAATCAGTGGCCTTCCTGCATGAGATGTTTTTTTTTTTCCAGCTGATCTGTAAGAACAATCTAGGAAGTATTGACTCAGGATATATAAATACAAATGCATACCATGCTTTATCTTTCTAAGAATTTATTATCTTTCTTTGCAAAATATCTTGAAAGTCATTTCTTTTTCCTTTTCCACTTCACAATTATTCACTACTTAATTGTAGTTAATGAGTCAGTCCCATAAGTGCAATATAAAAGAATCAGAACTCACCCCATCCAATCAGTGTAAATCCCCAAAGATACTTTTTGTCTGAGAAAAAAGTCATAAAAATTAGACTGTGCAGGTAAAGACCCTCCACAAGAATCCAGTAGTAATTGGTCGCCAGAAAATACATGAACAAGGTCACCACCACCTTGCAGGTAATCTATAAAAAAAAAAGAAGCAGACACAGCAGAGCAAATTAATCAACACTCATAATGAAAAACCACCCATGTGAATTGTTTTCATGTCCTTGGTTTGCTATTATGTTTGCCAATTCTAATCTTGTTTAGGTCTGCTGAGAACTTAGTTCAACTCTAGAGTCCAACACTCAAATATCACTTGAAATGCAATAACTGTCAATTTAATTATGCAACTACAAGTAACCGCCATGATTCTTGAGTGGTGAATCTTAGCAACAAACAGGAATCAGTTGAAATGAACTGAATTAAAACACAACCAAAGCCAGCTTAAAATGCACTGAATGAAGTCATTATCAGTAATTAATTTATTGCCTAATGCCTAATGCTTATGAACAGTCAAGATTTCTCAGAATGTTTGTCAGATATCCTCACGGTTAAAAACAAACGTGGCACACTGTAGCATTATTTCTAATTAAGAAACTTTTAGTTCCTTGAGTTGTTGCAGAGACTATAACATTAAAAGGTTTTTTTGGCCAGCATTGTTTTGTTTTCCTCATTTTAGCTCCTAGAATGCCTATTCTCTTTGCTTCTTTTTTCCTTACATGCTTTATTTATCCTTGTTTCCCTAACCTCATGCATTATTTAAATCTTGTCTGAATATACATATTTATTGGTGCGTGCTTTCAGTTAGCGCTCAGTCATGTTATTTGATCCAGACTACAATTATTTTTCTACTAATTAACCAAACACATGGGTTGTTCTTCCAACATACTCAACTTGTTTAAGTATTATTAATTCATGTCTTCGTACCCTGCTTAGACTTTAGTATTACAAATAAAATCAAAGCAGCATTATTAAGTCTATAAGATGTATTTGATTTTCAAATGTTTCTTTTTACCCTACTCTGTCTTCTTCTCGCAGTAAAAAAACAAATACTACTTTTAGGTTCATTGGTCTCTCTAAAATTTTTCCTAGGTGTGAGTAAGTGTCTATAAGGTTGTTTGTCCTGATGTCTCTGTGTTGCCCGGCGATAGACTGGCGACCTGCCCAGGATGTACCCCGCTTCTCGCCCTTTGACTACTGGAGATAGGCTCCAGCCCCCCTGGTGACCCTGAAGGGATAAACATTTTAGAATATGGATGGATAGATGTTTTCTACACAGCCTGCTCTAACCTAAATTATTCATTGTAGTGATCAGTCATTACTTTCATTATGTCATTAGGGTATTGTTCACTGATCCCAAACATGACCTGACTGCTTTTTCCAATTGCAGTTCTTGCTCTCAAAATTTTATAATAGCAGAATATTTTCTGAGTTCAGATCCTTGTCATGGAAATAATTTGTGTTGTGGATGTGTCATATTGCAAAAATTAAAACTGAACTAGAAAACCCTTCATTTAAAAGCAACTTTAAACAATGTGTTTCTACTTTTAATTGTTTTAAAATCTTTTTGATACAGCCACCCCAGTTTCTTCAAAGCTCCATCATGAAATGCATACATTTCAAAGGAATGTATGCAAAATTGTTTTGGCATAGCCTTTAAGCTCTCTTTCTTCAATCCAGAGCCTCAATTAATTATGAAAGACAAAGCTTTTTCTATGTAAACTTTATTGGCCAATTTCTATCATTTTTCACTTACATAAAATATGCTAAAGCTTTAAGCTAATTATCACAGAGAAACATATAGTAGTAGATGTGCATGTCTGTAGGTTTTACTTGTAGCTAAGAAAGGAAAAACAGCAAATAATGTATTTAACAAATGATGGGTCAGTCTTTGGTAGGAAAGCTGATATTTTGGTTCTAATGCTTTTATGTAGATGCCTTGTAGCAAGAATAAGGGACCCTACTTAATTTGAAAAAATAAATCAACATTAATGTAGAAATAAATATATTGCTGAAAAGATAAATATCTTTCTCAGTCTGAAGTAAAAATCCACAAATACTTTGAAGAAATTTACACTTCTGATAATAAATCAAACTTGTTTTATATCAACACAGATGCCTTGCTGTGTACTGACATCATATGGACGCGTCACAGATGACAAGACTGATTTAACCATCGATTGATTCGACTCAAAGTGAGGTCAAACCTCCACATGGCTGCAGCTGTTAATGCTGCACTGATGTGTCATCATTAATAGCTGTGAATCCAATGTAATCTTTCCCTGCTGCTATCCTATCATTGGAATTTTTTTTTTTTTTTTTAGCACATCCCTTTGTGATTTATCATTGATATGCTTTTTAAAAGATCAGATTGTCCAATTGTTTTAGAGAGGGAACTTCCTCATGCACACTTATGTTTTCCATATGCCTCGTTCTTGCAGGGTCATGGCTGACCAGGACATTCTTTCTGTGAGGCAGTAATGCTAACAATTGTTCAGTCATGCTGCCTGGAACTTTTCATAATGTAGTATTTACATATATTACAAAATTTGTTTATCTTTTAGTTTTTATTTGTGATTTAGAAATGTATAATATGGAAAAGACTAGTTTCTGTGTTAATTTGGATATTTACTTTTTTTCCATTAACTTGAATGATGGTTTGAATTAATTAATACAGCAAGCCAAAATACATCCATAAAAAAAACAACTTCACAGCATCTGTAGTTTATTTTGGTTGATTTAGTTAAACACAAGAAAAGTTGTGACCTGTAAGAATATATTACACAAATGTTTGTATTTTAAGGTAACTGTGGAAGGTAAACAGTCATTTCCCATTTTCTAGCTTTACTCTGAAAGGGGAAACCAAGTGCTGGCTTAGTGAAAACCTGGCAGGGTGAAAGGCAGGGCAGTTCATTTTCTCCAATGCAGGAAAAGTTGGTGAGTTTTAGCACATGCATCACTTCCACCTTGGAAGCAGAATACTAAACTCTAGTGAACATTGATACTCAAGTAATCTGTATGTGCAAATAGATCTCACAGTTGATTGTGTACGAATTGGCATGCCTTTAACACATGAAAACGGTTTCTATGTTCCTGCATTTACTAAAGGAGTAATGGGATTAACTTACAAACTGTGTTTTGCTGGCAGGTGGGGCTTCAGTAATGGACTTGAAGTCCTCCACTGTGACTCCCTCCATGTTCTCCAAAGCAGATCCAGGGTAGAGAACTATATCTTTCACAAATATGCTTACAGCTCGTAGCATGTAGGACACAAATAAGTGCATGTGGATGTAGTTTCTGGTGCAGTGCAACCGTCTGGGAATAAAAAGAAAATAATAATTAAAAAAAAAAAATATATATATATATATCAGCAAGGTTATTTACTAAAAAAATGTTTTCAAACAGTTTGAAAAGTTTTATAAGTGTGCATTAGTGTCTGAATGGCCAAAACCACATTGCATATAAACTATGCTCATCCTAATTAGAGCCAGCTGAATTCTGAGCTGACTATAACACATTCTTCAGTTTTAGGAAAAACATGGTTATCAGATCGCCACGCTCAAATTAAAGTGTAAAACAAACTGCAAGCATGTGTGCAGCAGTTGGAGAAGTATGCAAATTTTATCAGTCCCAAACACTTCCAGAACATCCTAAACATTCCCTGCGGCTTGACCTTTGGCGTCACGATCCGCTGGGCTCAATTTGCTGGGTCAATAGACTTAAAGGTTAAGTTATTACAGTAAAAAAAAAATGGCAAAGGAAATATTTGCTGACTATTTATTGGTGCCAACAATTTTAAGGCTACACATCTACCAGAGACATAAATGAAATTGCTGTATCCACCATCAGCTCTGTCCACAATTTCTTTCACTAAATCTCATTAATGAACTGACAAGGTGCCCTCAGAGAACTATTGATTCAGGAAAAACCAATCTAGCACACATCCCAGGTGAAAAAAAGGCCCTGAAAGCAAGTGCTAATGTAAAATATCCCTTTGCTCCCTCTGGAAAACGTTTATGAGCTCTCCTTTCTAAAAGCTGATGTGTTGAAGGGGGGACATGGCTGTTGCATTTCGCAGTCTGGTGCCAGAATGTCAGATGGGCCCCTGGGATAACTTATTAAACTCATTTGGCACGTATATTTCCTGATGCCAGTTGGAAGCATTCCTAAAACCTTTCTGACTGACTGTGTGTACTGTAAGTTACGTCAGTTGGAGCATTAGTAAACAGGGCCTTTACATCGATTCTTGATACTCCCTGTAACCCACAAAATAAGCAAATACTGACCAATCTGCTCAGCGCGAAACAAAATGGTCTAAATTCAACCTTGTTACAGACTTTTTCTCCATTTCAGAAGTAAGATTTTAGGGAAAATGAGTAAAATAAACTATAAAGCCTAGCAAAAGTATTCACATCCCTTAAACTTTTTCACTAACAGTGACAAACCAAAACCGTAGTACATACATTTTAAGTGGAAGATTTTTTTATTATTATTTGTTGGTTTGCTAAAACAAAAAATCTCTAGTAAGTCACTTCACTATCTTACTCCTAAATGAATCCAAAACATTTTTGTATCTGATTATTAACTCTAATATTAACCATTTCAATCAATATTTGTGCAATGACGTTTTTTTTATTTCTCAGAAATTAAGAATCAATGGCGACAACCTACTCATTTACTCATTTGGACATAAAAAAAATTAAATTTACATTTTTTATGTCCACTGAAAAAAACCTACACACAAAAAATCTATAATTTCCTTGAAATTGATCTTTGGTAAATTTTCTTATATTGCATTTTATTTATTTATTTTTAATGGGTGATCTTTATAATTGATCTTGAGACACACATACTGTTCAGGGTCAAATTGACCCTGAACAGTATCTATGTAAAAAGTAGACGCAGGGGGGTTACAAACGTGTAAAATGAATAAACTTTCAATTTATATGTAGAGGGCACCTATTAAGACAAATAGAACAAGTTTCATGCTACTTCCAACTACTTTAAAACGGGTCAATATGGCCCCCAACATAACAGGAGGGTTAAACATTCCCCGGGTAAAATTGACCCACTAACATTATTGCTGTACCTCAGAAACGAACATAAGAGGAGGGTTAAGTCCAGTGTAACCAATTCCCAGTGAGGTGGAGGTTCACTTTCTAACAGGACAACAACTCAAAGCCTTCTGCCAGAGAACAATGGAATGGATTAGATAGAGGCTGGCCAAGTCCAGTCTTTGAGAGCTACTATACTACTCCTAATAGTAGGAGTAGCTGCTTAACTGCTCCTACTATTAAACAAATTATTTGTGTTCAACACCTGAATCTAATCAATGGCTCATTACCAGGTCTCTGCAGAGCTGCATGAGATGTCAAGGAGGTAATTCTGAAATGTAAGTCAGGTGTGCTGGAGCAGGGCTGAATCTCACAGCAGGAGGACAGCTCTCGAGGATTGGACTTGGGCAGCCCTCGTTAAAGGTGGTGTGAAGAAGTGTTTGCCCTCTTCCTGATTTTCTTTGTTCATGCATTTGTCACTCTAAAGTGTTTCAGAGCATCAAAGTCCTTTACATATTAGTTAAAGACGACACAAGTAAACACAAAATGTATTACTTAAAGGAAGATGTTTATTATTAAGGGATAGAAAAATCCAAACCTACATGCCACGCCCTTCCACCACCACCACAAATCCTATTAAGATGCTGTGTCATGACCTCAAAAGCCCTCCTATGTCACTGAATTACAACAATTCTGCAAAGGTGAGAGGGCCAGAAGTTTCCCACAGCACAGTAAAAGATTCATTGCAAGTTATCACAAATGCTTGATTGCAGTCTTTGCTGCTGAGGGTGGCCCAACCAGTTATTGGGTTTAGGGGGCAATTACTCTTTCACACAAGGCCATGTAGGTTCAGAACAAGAATGGGTAAAAAATTTCAAACTTAAGATGTGATTATGTCTGTCGTTACATTGAAAGATGACTGTGCAAATTATTGATTCAGGTGGACTTTGAAACTGCATGCAACCCTTTTTGCATTTTTATTTGTAAAAGGAAACACCTGAAAAGAATATATTTTGTACAACTCTAAGTTATATAATCACAGAAAATTAACATTTTATCCCATAGTATGGGACAAAATGTATTCACAGCCCTTGACAAAATTAAAGGAGGGTGTATACTCTTGCACCGCACTGTCGGTACCAGTTTGGAAGTTTTTTATTCCAAAACCAAACTTTTAGAAGCAACATTTTATTCTTAATTGTTTCTATACAATAATGATTTCTTTCTTAGCACACATACAAAGTCTAAACATCAGAACCCAGCATGAAAATAAAACAGGTTGCAAATGTCAGGCAATGAGGTCTGTATTAATGCAAGCCAGGAGGTAGTCAGTGCTTCAGAGGTAGTCAGATCATATTCTGTTTAAAGTCAAAGTGAACATCAAACGTAGTATTTAATACAGTTTGCATATGTGATGCAACATATGCAGTATTAAGTTAATTCCTTAATAAATGGAAAATAGTGTTTTTAAATGATACAGCTCGGTTTAGCAATCATCTTGACATTTATGTGCTCCTTGCATGACTAAAAAATCCACTCACTATTATTAAACATCAAGACTTCCTGATGATCCAGCCTTAGCGTCTCACCTGGTGTCAAAATCTTTCCCTTGGGAACATCTGAGGTTAGAAGGATAAAAGAAGGGAACTGAGTAGACTCACCGAAAATATCCCAGGATGACAACAGCCACCATAATTGAGCCCAAAGAGATGGAGTATCCAACGGTATAGATGATGTACAAACGGTGGAAAACCTCCTGTGAAAGATAAATATGCAAAAGCGTCAGCACAGCACCAAATGGGTAAAGCACACTATTTAAGAGATATGTTTGTTCCTTTTTAAATGTTGGTTTAGTGCAGGTTTTGACCCCAACCCCTCATGTTCTATTAGAAAGATTTTTAAAAAAGTATTTTCTATTCAAAAATTGTAGGACAACCCATACTGTGAGGTAAATATAAGAAGTTGACACATCATCGATAACTGAAGTAAACATGTAAGCAAAGAAACAGTGCAAGTCATAATGAACAGAAGTACAACTGAGTTCATTTTAGCACCTCTAAATCCAAATAGTATTTGCATATTCCCAACATTAATTAGGGGAATCAAATCATTTTTCTTCTTATGAAACATAGTTTTTTGTCATTTTATAATTGTGTAAAAACTTTCTGTCTTGTAGTAAATGCATAATGATAAGGATCTCAACATTTTTAAGCTGTACCACAAAACCAGATATGATTTTTAAGTAGCAGTAAATAAAACCCAGATTTTTGCTTTTTTAGAATGTTGCGGGGTTTTTTTTTCTTTTAACAGTTTGATCACCATAAGACCCTGACTGCCACAGATTATTTTTGATCTGTAGAGAATCAATGAAGCATAAACATCATATCTTAAACACGCCAGAGACCAAAACAAATGTGTGCTACAGCTCCAGAATGAACACACTGTATGACTTGGCAGATTTATTTGTAAAGCACCTTTTATACACAGGGTAGATCAAAGCACTTTGCTTAAATAAATAAAGAAGCATAGATAAATACAACAAATGCATAAAAAGCACAAACGGAGCATTGCTTTAGAGCATAAAAACACAAAATATAATCATATAAAAATAATTCATCACAATTTTTAGAAATAATATTACTCAACTTGTACATTTTCCTACAAAAATATAACAAAAAAAGAACATGAATACCACTTTATCACAGTTTGAGACCCACAGTCAAATTTAATGAATAACTTTTGTATAATAAGTATTTGCATCATTGTAATCAAAGTTTGTTCTTTAAACCTCAGTCAATTTATTTCTATCCTGTCAAAGAAAAATGTCAAGTTTTGAAATGTGAAAGACAGCAACACAATTCAACAGCTTGATCATGCAGCAGTTGCTTGGCAGCTGGGCGCTGGTAAACTGATCCTCTACCAAAACCTCTCCACATCAATATGCTCAGAAGCCAATGAACCTCTTGAAAGCAATGCTGCTGTTATCATTTAGTATCAGGATCTTGAGCCAGGAAAAACGTGTCTCTCAGTTGTGGCAAGGGTCTGCGGTATGGCAGCTTTTTCTGTGCATGCTTCACTCTGTGCATATTTATTTCTGATTAACTACTGGAAGTGCTCCTTGGGGAAAAAGTTAACTCCTGAAGACATTAAGGCGACAGCTGTACAGTGCTGTTTAGAAGCAAAAAGGAGTGAGAATCAAAGTTTAGGACACCTCAACACTATTTGAAAAGTGGCTTTTATTTAAAGGTTTGAAGGTTGTATTTTAAATGAGTCATGAATACAAACACAACTAATATCAGGGGTACTAAATGCATCTTCAATAAAGATAAAATAGCATCTAAGTGGGAAAATAAGCCTAATGGAAAAAGGTAAGAACACAGAATTTACAATAATAATGTGTTATTCTCCTTTTTTTGCGAGTTTTATTGTGCCAAATATATGCTATTGCATATTTATTGCTCCACGTCCTCATTACAACATGAGGACTATAATATACTTTTATGATGCATTAAAAATAGTAATTTTAGCAGCTAGTGCTAAACATTATCTCAATATTGGCCCTAATTGTGTAATTATTGTTTTTTTTCTCCAGCCATTAAGACAGAAAAAGCTAAAAATACCCTCAGGTCAAGAACACATGAGGCCTCAAATTTTCATTAGGGGAAAAAACAGTTCAACATGGACAAAACTACAGCTGTGGACTTACTCTGCTAATACTCTTATCTAACTGCATTGAAAGACGATTAGTAATGACATAACAATAATATAGGTAGAATTTTAAAGATTTAGTGAATATCTCCATGGCCAAAGTAAGAGCCACAGGACTTTCAGGTCTAGGTCCCAGCTTCTCATATTATATTAAATTGATAGTTTTTTCATTTAAATATATGCATCTATGCTGGAATTCCAATTAAAATGATGTCATCCACATTAGTAGTGCTAGGCTAATGACTCCCAAAAATTGTAATTGTGGATTGTGTTTTTCTGACACTGATCACCTGTCCTCTCAGGCATTAACTTGTTCAAGTTACATTTGAAGCTTATTGGAAACACAGGCAGGAGAAGGTAATACAGAAGTGGAATAAATCTATAAAATCCTGTTCCGTTGTGGTTGTGAATTCTAGCATCAAAAGGAAATGCAATCATGTGCAAACTTGACTCCTATATTGGTGCTGTTTTTGACCAGGAAACCACTAGAATAAGATATTTTTAATCTCAGTGAGACCTCATTAAGTAAAAGTTACAAACCAAAAAGGAAATTGTTTTTAACAATCTCTCTGTATTCAGTTATATGCAACATAAACTGCGATTGAAAGAAACTGAACCTTTTGAGTGTGGACGAAAGGCTCAAACGGCTCAGAAAATCTTAGTTTTGATAAAAGTGTGAACAGGACTTTGAACAAGCCTGTGCAGAGCCCTGACAGAAACTCCATTAAACACCTTGAGGACACCTGGAATGAGCTGCAGCCATGTCGTCTTACCAATCATTTGGGGTAAACATCAGTAAGACTTTTTTAGCCTAAAGACACCTCTCTCTCTCTCTCTCTCTCTCTCTCTCTCTCTCTCTCTCTCTCTCTCTCTCTCTCTCTCT